>JAVSBS010012782.1:0-44793 GCA_033124195.1 Coracias cyanogaster | reverse complement strand
TAAGGGAGATGTTCCACCCCCTTAATCATCTTTGTGGCTCTGTGCTGGACTCTCTCAAGCAGTTCCGTGTCCTTGAACTGAGGGGCTCAGAACTGGACACAATATTCCAGATGCGGTCTCAGTAGGGCAGAGTAGAGGGGGAAGAGAACCTCTCTTGACCTACTAATCACACCCCTTCTAATACACCCCAGGATGCCATTGGCCTTCTTGGCCACAAGGGCACATTGCTGGCTCATAGTCATCCTGCTGTCCCCCAGGACCCCCAGGTCCCTTTCCCCTATGCTGCTCTCCAACAAGTCAATCCCCAACTCATACTGGTGCATGGGGTTGTTCTTGCCCAGATGCAAGACTCTACACTTGCCCTTGTTGTATTTCATTAAATTTCTTCCCACCCAACTCTTGAGCCTGTCCAGGTCCTGCTGGATGGCAGCACAGCCTTCTGGTGTGTCAGCCGCTCCTCCCAGCTTTGGGTCATCAGCAAACTTGCTAACAGTGCACTCTATTCCCTCATCCAAGTCGTTGATGAATATATTGAACAGGACTGGTCCCAGTACTGACCCTTGAGGGACACCACTTGATACAGACCTCCAACTGAAATCTGCCCCATTGACCACAACTCTCTGGGCTCTGTCCTTCAGCCAGTTCTCAATCTACTAGACTAATCCAAAGTGGGATGTCTTGGCACATTACAAATACAAAGACCTTTGTCAAGCCAAAGCGTAACATGAAGCAATCAACATACTTTTATTTTGTGTACTCAAGCTTTTACTTCAAATTTAAAAAATTAAGTTCCTAGAACATAAAACTAATGTCCTCTGGGCCTTGGAAACATGGTTTTCATAACAAGTTCACCATCACTCCCCTTTGAAAGTACTTATCAGTTATTTTAATATTCTTAGACCTCCTGAGATGTATATTTATTCCTTAAGTTGTCTTAATTAATAGAATATTAGAGACAAAAGCCATTACAGATAGACAAATGGATTCAGCAGAACTAAAAGCTCAGTTAAACTGTTCAGGAGGTGTTGCTACAGGAGTCTGAGAGCTAATCACAGGGCCTTTGAGTTCTGCTGGTGAACAAAACAAAGTCTGTGGTGATGAAATCTGAACTACATTATTATCATCCATATATTAGTGAGAAAGCCCCATAGCTCTATGTTAGTTACTTGATTAGGGTATGACAGCAGCCGTATTCCCCATGGTTTGTGGTGACCAGACACACTGATGAGTCCAAACTGAATAGATCAAAAGGGGAGAAAGAGAGAAGCTTGCAAGAAGAAAAAAAAAAATTATCAGAAGTATAGGCCAAGAGAAAAAAATATTACTTTAAAAGAAAGAGCAAAGTTTCCTTTTTGTATAATAGCATAGGAGTTTTTAGGCCTGGTATTTGCAGCCTCCATGAATAAGGGACAGTGATTCTCCTCCCTCTTCCATAATTCTCGTGGGAAGGATAGAAGGTGCCCTAAGCCCAGAAACATCAAAACCCTACAATCAATAATATGGTGAAAGGTCCTGGCCTCCATTAGGGAGTGAAAAGTAGGGCTTGCACTGGCAGCAGGAGAGGCCTGAGTGGAGCAAATACGCACTCACCAGCATCTGTGTTTTTTCTTCTAAGTCAGGAGCAGACTTGACTTGTGTTGGGAGCTGCAAAGTCGATCCCTCCATGTTTTTGGTCTCCTTCTATTGAGCATGCTCCTCTGCTGCCCCATGTGAGGAGCTGAAATCCACTACTGACTGTGGAGAGGAGGTGGGTTTACTGCAGGGGAGGAGCAGGGTGGTATAAAATAGTTGTGTAATAAACCAAGGGGAAATAACTAGTGTTAACTGTGAACCCCAAGGAGGGGGAATGTGAAGGAGATGTGAATTCCCCTTGCTGAAAATACAGGAATTGCATGCTTCAAAAATACCCTGTCCTAGCCCGAGTTTTTGGCGTGGGATGAAAACAGAGGCATAGTTCACATTTGTTAAGTATAAGATGGGTTTAATACATTACTTGCTCACCAGAGCATCCAGAAAGTACATTTCTTTTGTAATGGATTATGGTACATTGCTACTGTGATCCTAATGGTTCAGAAACATAATGCCTTAAAATTATAGCTTTAATTTAATAACTTTTTTCCTATTCTATAGTGTTCCAGCTAATGGTTTGCATACTGCAATTATAACAAGTGACTATATTAAGATTATGCTACAATTAAAACTACAATGTTAATGATTGCCAGTAGTTCATGCAGTTAATTTAGGTGGCCTTTAACAAATGGTCTGATGCAAATCCTATGTTGCTAACCTGCTGATTCTTAAAGAAGCTATCTGCAGGCATCAGAAAGTAAATAGTAGTAAAATAGATATTACGAAAACATGATTCAGCAAAACTAGATGGAATTATATCCTTCAATAGTAAAAATACCACTTAACAAGATAATTTCCCTGTTGCAAATGTCTTTTAAACCTGAACAACTTACACATTATTCACATGTATTCTTCATAATGAGGTTCTTCCATTCATTTTATTTCCAAATTGTAGATAAATTGATTTATTTACTTGCTTTACTAAATGCACACTATACAGTAAATTGATGTTTGGAGCAGAACGATATCAAATATTTTGTGCCTTTAGAATTGTTCTGAAATAGTTCTTTTAAAAACTTTCAATATAACTCTATAAAATATTTTTACCTAATTAATTCCTTATTAGACCATGACCCTGAAAACATTCTGATCCTTGTACTTATTGCATCAAGAGTAGCTCTTGAAACTTTCTTTTCTAACTTTAATTCTCTTAAGGTAATGTATAGATGTTTATTCATACCAATTCAGAGATCACAAACATAAAGTTGATTTTTAAATCTCCTACAAGAGACAACAGGCTTCTTTAATTTACTGTTTCTACATTAGGAAACATTAACTGGAAGAACTTGACGTTCAAAAGTGCTATAGAGGTGTGTTTTTAACAGCATGGAAATAATGAGCTTATATATAAAGATTCTACCATCCATGCTGTTCATATACTTCGTAAGAGAGGAAAGTAATGTGCCACTTGTATCACTGAATGAGATGAGTCCTGAATATTAAGGCTGTAACACAGACCAGTCAGCAAAATACTTAACAGGTGAAGTTTGAATTTTCAAGTACAGGAAGAGCATGATCTGAGGCTTTAATTTTTTACTTTTTAATTGTCTTTAAAATAAATGTAGCTATTAACACTAGCTAAGTTCAACCACTACTCAACTCTTTAATTTTAAACTAAAATAAGAAAATAATTTCAAAGGTTAAGTATTAGAAAAGCTTTCATTTTAAACACATTCCATATTTTCTTTCCATTCAGTACTTTTTAGAGATATGCTGACAAGATCCATTAGTTCCTAGAGCAGCTTCACATGCAGCTTCACAGATTGTGGCGGTTGATCTGGCAGTCAGTTGAAGGGTCTCCACATGACGGCAGAAAATTCTGAACACCTGGTCAGCCCAGAATTCAGTGCTAGAAAATTACTTTTTATAATTATAATGGGAGAATTACCTTTTCAATTCAGATCATTTTCTAAAAACACCAATTAGTGGCTGATCGGACAAACTGTTAAACAGCCAGAGCAAGGCTAAGGTACATGCTAACAGTGATCGTAACAGGCAGATGGTGGCCAGTAACCCCTGAACCTGAGTTGGCAGATCCTGGAACAGCTTGTCTGAGTCCTTATTTGCAATGTTACCACTGCAAAAAGACAGAGACACTATGTATTGAAAGGCAAAAGAATTCATACTGTCTGCTTGATGGTCTCCTTAATCTGCCCTAGATTTTCACTGAATTTACTGGATCTTGATGTCTTGAAAGGTAACTGGAGAAAAACCTGATCAGATCTGCAGTTTGCTTCAGCTGCGCAAGCATGTAACTCAATGCCAGTCACAGGACTGATTTGGAATGAAAATCAGAAGGTGGGACAACTTCATTTAGGGACAGCGCTGATTTAATCCAATTTAAAATAATCAGGAATCCACAGCATACATTGCTTGGGCTGTATACTACATTTATGACCTTTTTTTTTGACAGCTTCACATTCCACGTTGCCCTCTGGATTTAGCTGAAATGTGTAAAGACAATTACATCATATGGGTTTCTCCCTGTAGCATGATCTTGTATACTTCATAGCACCAGAAAAAAAAAAACATAATTGTAGATTGACATAGCTTTTAGAAACATACATAAAGTCTGTTGAGACTCTCATGCTGTTGTGAGGATGTCAGAAGCAGTAGCTGGACTGAGGAGTCTAAAGTGCTGGGCCAGAGAGCTCTTGGTCTCTAGAGCACGCTCCGGCAGTGTGGGCAATGCATAGCGTTGCCAGGGACTGGACCAGGCACTAGAGTTGACTGACCCTGGGTTTAAAATAGCCCATTTTAGTGTTTGCTAGTTATCATTCTCCCAAACAATTCCCATTCAAAGACCATATGGGCCAGGGACCACATCCATAGCTGGTTTGAATGTGTACACCCTGTTTTGGAGGGTAAGAAAGTTTGATAATATGACATGGTCAGATTCCAGTGGTGCCCCAGCACCATTGCATTTACAACATAGATGCACTGCCACCTTATCATGGTGCCTTCTTTCCGCTGCCCTAGTTAACTGGGCTGAAGCACCAGAATATCCTGGGCACCAGTATGCCCAGGTCTGTGATATGGACAAGTTAGGTAGCAGAGCTAGGGCTCTTGCCACAGAATGCACCTGCTGCTCCTGTAAGTATGAATGTATGTGTGGAGAAACAGAAAAATCTAAAAATGTAGGCTCAATTATATATGAGGAGTCACAGGCAGAAAAAGAGGGCTAGGAAAGCATATATATATATTTCTAGTGCTTAAGTTCATAATTTTTGGCAAGTAACCTGTTATTCTGCAAAATACTTGTATTCCAGAACCTTCCAGTATAACGATTCTCATGTCCAAAGTCTTAAGTCTGAAGTTTCTGTGTGAAAGTGGTTCATGCATGGAATGTGAACAGGTTAATGCAAGAAGTGATGTCTTAATGCTTCTTCAGGTTATGTTTGTTTCTCTTATTTGGAGCTGGAGTAGAAAGACCTTTCACTCATATCCTCTAAGCTTTATCTCTTCAGAAAGGACTTTGAGGCTGAAAGGTGGTGAGCAGCTGAAAGCCCTGACATTGCATAATGATCAGAAACCCTGACCATAACATGCCCTGTTATGAAGTCTAGACTATTTCCTCCATTGTGAATTTTAATTGCTAAGTAATATTTCAGAAACACTAACTCACTGTTCTTAATAATTTTCTCTTTAAAGCTGGTAAATACTATCCACATTGCAGACTTTTATTTGCACACAGCAAAGCAATGTGTAGCAGATGGCAGATCTTGTTTCCATTTATGTTTTTCCTTATCTCGTGCACTACAGGTAAGCAGTTTGATGAGTCTGCCGTCCTTCCTAGTTTTGTATTCCTCTTCCAGGTGAGAAAACGATAAGGGGAAACAAAATTTGTTTGTACATCCATCGTATGACCCACCTTTTATTCCTTAGCACACAGGCTCCCACCTTGGAAACACACATAACCTAACTCAGAAAGTTAAGTGTATGTTTTAATCTTTACAGGATCAATTCACAGCAAGTCCTATAACAAGCAAAAAGTCACTTTTAGTTCACATTTAGGTCTAGCTCAGTGATCAACAGTAATCCACTTGAAAAATCCACCCAGAAGAGTTCAGAACAGTAGTTTCATGGAAAATGAAAATGGAGATTTTAGGGTTTGGGGGGGGGTTCCTCCCTGCAGTTCTGCATTTTGGAGGACAGAATTTTCTTGCTGTTTAATCTGTGGAAACGAGATGGGGCCAGTTTCCTCTTTCAACCCCATGCCTAAGCACGGCGCAGCCGATCCTGGCAGGAGGCGGAGGGACGGCGGGCGAGCCCGCACTCCTGACACCACTGGGATGAAAGACGCGAGCAGCAGAGGCCACTGCCGCCCGCCCCCCTCCCGCGCCGCCATTTGCAGCGGCGCCTCCCCTCAGCGCGGGCACCGCCCGCACGGGGCTGAGGCCTCGGCCTTGCTCTGCGCACGCGCGGCGCGGGGGCGGTGGCGGCGCCTGCCCCGTTCCCGCCGCTCGGGGGCCCGCGCGGTGCATCACGGGACGCCCTCCCTCCGGTCGCCTTAGCAACGCGCCCTGGAGGGGAGCAGCCGCAGTCGCCGCGCCCGACCGGAGAGCGGGCCCTGGGTACCGGCTCGGGGCGTTGGCAGCATCGCCTTGGTTTCCTGAGGCTCTCGCCGCCGTCGGCAGTGCCTTCCCGCCGCCCTGCGACAGGGCACCGGCGCTCCCCGCTTCGGACCCTGACTGAGGAAACCCGCAAAAAGGAGCGGCTCGGCTTCGGGCCGCGGTGGCACCGCGCTCGGCGTTAGAGGAGGCCCCAGAAGCAGCGGGGGCATCCTCCCGCCAGAGAGGAGCCGGCCCTCAGCGGGGTGTGCAGTGCTTCGGCTTCTCCTTCTGCTTAATATTGTAGCTTGTGCTTAATGTTGTAGCTGAAATTAAATGTTATCTTCTTAAGATTTTAATGAAAATAGATAGCCAGGGAAACAGTGACCTCCTTAGTGTCCTCAGTGAGGGGAAGACCACAAGGCGAATGCAGCCCTATTAGGCACTGAAGTATTTGTGAAGATGTTGGAGCCCGTCCTTCTTTGATTCCAGTTTTTAAAAACCACTTGCATTGAAATGGCAAAATTAAATGAAGAATGTTGCATGTAGAAGTAGCTGTGGCTGTGTTGATGTAAGGGCACAGATGAAGGAAGATTCAAAGTTAGAAGAGACATAGGCCAACAACTATGGCCTAATAAAAAAGGCAAACTTGAGAATAGGAGAGAATGATCTTAAATCTGAATTATCTGAGAATGTAAAGATACTGTTCTAAAAGTAACAGTTACTTGTTATGATCCTCTAGTTTTAATGATACGTGTATTTAAAAGAGTTTTCATGACTGGTAAAATACCGAACAATATAATTCTATTAAAAGATGCTGTTTAATATTGTTTATAGGTGAGCCCTAGTTTTTATGACTGATCGTAGCCTATTTTTTATTTCAAAGGTAGCAGCTAAAAATTAAAGTGAAATTGGAGCTCTTTTGAAATTGTAAACCTTACTACTATTTATATTTTGCTTTTTAAAATATTTATATAATACTGCTTCGGTGATAGTTGGCATGTTAAATGTTTCACAGAAAAATGATGAAAAATGTGAATCTGGCTCCTGAGGCAGATGAAGATGATCTTTATTCTGGCTACAATGATTATAATCCCACGTTTGACACAGAGGTAAAAATATTTGCTGTTTCCCATCTTTCCTGTGCGTAGGATTTTAACTTCTCAGTACAAGATAAGAACGTTGGTACAGTAATGTGCAAGTATACTACTGCTTCAAAGTGAAATTTTTTCTATTTAGAAAGATGTTCAAAGTTTCACCAGAATCTTTTTGAATAGTTTTTTTAAAATATATATAGTTTCGCATCTTGTAGCAGATCTAATATGCTTTAATAGTTAGAATTTATGAAGTATAAAATCCTAGTTATTTGAAGGCCATATTCACGGTTAGGCCCATTCAATATGGTGTATCCCAGACAGTGTGCAGCAGCATGTTTTCTGACAAAAGAGGCTACTTATTGGCCAGAAAGTCATGGACCTCTTACTGTGCTGCAGCTGAGGGACATAACAGTAGAGTGGAATCCTGCAGATCTCTGTGCAATCAGTAGAGCATCTGGGTTGATTTACAGTAACCCTGCAGACCACTTTCTGGTAACTGCTAGCATAGTGGAATTGGAAGAACAAGGGGGTAATTTGGTCCAAACCCACTACCCTGCTCTAAGCAGGGCCGGTGTTGCAAGACTTGGCATCTTGTGTGAGATCCTAGTGCCAAATTCATGGGAGTTGCAGCATGACCTCAGAGACATGAGGTATCTTAAATGTACTGGTGTGACAGGCGTTCATGTTAAAACTTAGACATAGTGCTAGTAGTAAGCTTTGGGGCAAAAATAAAATTTCATGTTACATTTCATTGCTAAAGCTCTGCTTCCACAGTGTGCTTTTATTTTTCAGAGAATAATGCGTTTTTACATTTTCTGATCTAAAATACAGAAAACAGAAAGACCAAATAATGTAGTCATTATTTATTGTCAGTAAAACCTGTCATTCAGTTATCTTCAAGTCAAAGTGTTTTTTTGAAGAAGAATTGTTTTTTTTACATATGTGCTTTCAGTAGTTGTAAGGTTCTGGAATTGTGACTTTGGGTGTTGTGGTTTTAAAAGGGTTGATATTTTTACTTTATCTTTTCTAGGATTTAGAAAATGATGTAGCTTTTCAACAGGCAGCAAGAACAAGTCATGGTAGAAGACCCCCTGTAAGTACCTCTGAAAGTACATTGCAATAGTGTAGACGTTCTCTAGAGCCCTAGCTCTGATTGTGGCACTGGTACAAACTTATCTTGGGACTTTATTATATTTTTAATCTACTACTAACATGAATTAATTTAATTATTTATACGAAAAATAAGTAAAAAAAAATAGCAGGCTGCAACTTTCATTAAGTTCTGGAGGTAAGCTAAAGCAAACAAGGAATTTTGATTGGAAGTGTATATTCTTGTTTGGTAAAATAAGAAAAATCATGTTAAAGAGCAAAATAATACATTCTGAAAGGGCTTTGTTTAGTATTCTACACAGAGTTACACTGACATACAATTGTAAGGTTGAGATACATACTAGACAATGGGATTTAGAAAACTGTTATTCTGATTTTTTTTCTCTCCATATTCATGTAATTTACATCAATTTTCTTACTTCCATTTAGCTGTGACTTAGGTTTTAAAACTAAATATGAAATTGTCACCTCCACTTTAGAAGTACATACTGTATGTCTAAGGAAGGGCTGGAATTATCTGATTAACGTTACTTCTGTGCCAAAATAGTCTAATTCTACAGTGAGAATCCTTTCTATGACAATTGAAGCATCGCTTCTATGAATTCACTATAGAAACTATATAGAAAGACTGATAATTCCCATGTATGGCTGTTGATTGGTTTTTTTTGTTTGTGTTTTGTTGTGTTGGTTTTTTTTCACACCAAGGTGACAGCCAAAATTCCTGGTACGTCAGCTTCAAGACCTTTAGCTACTGGATTTGGGGTACATTTTTGTTCTTTTTTATTCTTAATGAAAATGAGGTATTTACAAAAAAATTAAGTTACCATTTAATCCCTTGCACAAAGTGTGGGGTTTTTATCTTAAGTATTTCCTTCTGGGGAATTACATGTATTCATTAGTTTTGATTCATTCACAACCCTGCACTTGGTCAAGGCATGGTTACTGATTTTAAATTTTGTTAAATTTTTCTCCCAAACCATACTGCAAATCAACTTGCATACTGCATAAGGCAGTAGATTCCAAGACACTAACCTAGTTTTCTTGCAGGGAGAACTGGATGGGTTTTTATCTGGGCTTGGGAAAGTTTTCTGAAAGTTAAGGTGAAATGAAGTCTTAAAAAAAATTCAGGCTTTCAAATCACCTCTAGTTTAATCCAAAAAAAAGTTTCTTCTATTTTTTTATATACTTAACCCTTTGTAACTCTTAAATAACTAACACTTTAACCTGGTTTTCTATGGTAACAGAAGGTATGCACTAGTGGTATATCCACTGTCCCTTTATCCCAATAAATTTTCAACCTGTTAGACTGTTTCAGTCGAATTTGAAAAGACAGTGCTCTTAGATAAAAAGTTCCCTGTAAGTGTTATGACAAATAAAGAAGGGACATCACTTTGCTTTAAGATCTCTTATGCAAGCTAGGTGGGTAACAATTTCAAGAACACCTAAATTCTATTATAAGTCATTGAAACGCTACCTTTACTCTAAACCTGCTGTTACTGCTCTGAGTATATTTGTTTTCAGACTGCTTTTTCTTAGCAGTTGTGCTTGTGGATGTTTAGTGTAGTCCCACGCTGCGACAGGAAAAGCTGTCTTGTTCAAGGAGTGCACAAAAAGGTGCTTCCTAAGGGTAATGAAGACTGAAATGTTTGTCTGCATTAGTAGAGCTAGAAACCTCCAAAAAGCATTGCCCAGTCCACAGTACTACCTGTTTTACTCTGCAGATTTGCTTCTATACCACAGTCCTTGCTAATGTAGATTCAGCCATAGAAGAAAAAAAAAAAAAACAAACCCAAAACCAAAAGCCAGTTGTAATGTGTGATGGGTAGTGGGTAAAATAGTAAACCATAGGCCTGGGTGGGAATGAGTGAAATAGTTTTTAACAGCCTGAAACCCTTAATTTTTGTCTGTATTGTGTTTTTGTAGCAGCCTTTAGCACTTACTAGGAAATACTCCACAATTATTACGTTTTTAAGACTGCTACGGAAGGACAGCATATGTCACGTCAGCTAATGGAGAAGATATTCATTGGCAGTTTCAAAGTATATCTCTTTATTGTAAGATAAATCTTCATGAAAGTATGGTTTAAAATCTGCCCCTATATTAATCTCTTATCAGCTGTACTCAGAATCTTACTGAAGGATTTTGTGTAAATTATGTGTTAAATTTAAAGGTGTTGTTATTAAATAATTGAATAATGAAAAGTACTATGGCCTCAGGTAAATTTCTAGGTAATTTGCTTTTAAAAGATCAGACAGAAATATCCAGATACATGAAAAACGATAATGTGAATTTGTGGTTACTGAAGTCTTCAACATCTTTAAGTCTGCCAGGGACCAGAAATATATAGCATATGAATAATATAAGCGGGAATTCTGTGATGAGCTTACTGAAAGTTAGTTCAACTCTTAAAACTCAGTGTTGAGAAGACTGTACATAGCCTTTACAGGCTTCTAATCCTTTGTGAATGCTAGTTTCAAACAATTTACTTATTTTTGTAGTCAAAGGCAGCTTTAACTTCATCTATGGGAAGACCAATGACAGGAGCTATACAGGTAAAACTTTCACTATTTACATTTTATGTTTCTTTGGAACAGTGAAGTTTTCTGTTAAGTGTTTGGGTTTGATACAAGTATTTAAGAGTTCACTGAAGTAATACAAATTATTTGTCTGTTTTAATTTGTCCTTTCTTGAAAATACTACTCTCAGAAAGCATGAGGGTTGTGATGGGTGTTTCCTTTGAGCACAAAGTTGGAAGCAATACCTGCACAGTGCTTTTAACACGTATCAATATGCAATGAATTTAATTGAAAAAGGAGAGGTAGGTTCTAGTTTCCATGTTTTTCCTTTGTACTTAATTAATATATTGACTTAGTGTTAAATGTATCTATAGTTGCTATATTCTTTTGTGTCAGCCCAGGCACGAAACAGGAATTATCAGGGAGCATCAAGAGTAGGGCTACTCCCTAAAGCAGGGGTCCTCAAACTACGGCCTGCAGGCCGGATACAGCCCCCCAGGGTCCTCAATCCGGCCCGCCGGTATTTACAGAACTCCCTGCCCCCCTCCCCCGCAGCCGCAGATGACTTCCTGCCGCTTAATCTGTGCGCCGGCCTCCACAGCCCCCAAGCAAATCGCCAGAGCCCCGGTGCGGCAAAGTTCCTTCAGTCCCTTCTGGCCACCCTTTCCAGACTGCGCGGCCGGGCTCAGGAGGGGGGCGGTGGCATCAGCGAGGTGGGCGACTCCCCCGTCATTTTTTTCCAAACTATAGTCCAGCCCCCGACAGTGTCTGAGGGACAGTGAACCAGCTCCCTGTTTAAAAAGTTTGAGGACCCCTGTCCTATGCCTTCTCCTCAAGGTCAGATACTATTACTTCAGTTTCAAGGTCAGCCAGATATTTATGCCACCCTAACTACCCTTCTTTTGTACTTTTTGTGCCAGAATTTTCCTTTCCACCTGCCATCTACATGTAGTGGCCAGCATTCAGAGCCTTTCCAGAATTTTCATGGGCAGTAGGTCTATGTTAGACTAAATTTGTTATGAATAGACCAAGGCAATATTAACCTCACCATGGCTATTCCCAGCAAGCCACCACTCTCACTAAGACAAACAGCTCTTTCTCACAAGCATACAAGTGTCAATCAGTTCTGAATGAGCAGGTCTGATTTTGATTCAATGCATCCAAGAGAAACAATGAGATTCACATTTCACAGTCCAAAGGCGTATATGGATACAAAAATAGGTTGGGGTTAGGTCTTCACAGATGGATTGCTGAAACTAATCTCTCTCTTAAACTGGGACTAATCTTTACTCTTGTTTCTGTTTTTCCTTGAATTTGTGATTCTGCCCTAACATTATTCCAAAATAATTGATTAAAAGGTAGCATATAACACAGCAAAGAAACTAGACAATTTTGCAGCTCTAGTATTTTTAGCAAACATGATGTCACTTCTACTGATGAAGTACTTCTCTGGCCTTTATATTGCTCAAGTTGGTACAGCACTAACACCAAACTAGGGTCTCAGCCTCCTGGTGCCAGAACAATCTGAACAAAATTAGCCTGTACTACATAAAAAACTATCTCCCATGCACAAGCTGCAAAACAGAGCTGCTCTGCACCTTGCCAAACAACAAATTCCTTTCCAGTACAAACAGCTGCTTACCTTTAACACTTTTGATATTGTCTCAGCCCCTAGCCATAATGCTGCCAGTATGAGTTGGAAATGTACCTGGCAGGTTATGGGGAAAGACAGAACAAGACAGGAGCATCCACCTGAGCAAAGAAGTGGTGGGCCTGGGGGAAGAGTTTTGAGCATGGCAGCTTGATGGGCAGCATTGCATGAGGCAGCAGTAGGAAGCAGTGCCCCAGCTCCTGGCTGCAAGTGCCCCCATGGCCCCATGTCAAGCTCTCTGTGTTTGGTGGTCCTGTGATACAGACTCAACATGCTTCTACCATGGTCCATGCACAGCTTACTCAGCTCTCATCTGAAAGACCAAAAACTGATGAACTGCTCAATTTTGGTTTACAAATCCAGGAAGTTTAGCTGCATTTTTTTTCCACTTGCATCCTAGATCTCAGCAGAGAGCATGGTAGATCTTTGGCTGACCAGCCAAGGCTTCGAGTGGTCTTACACACATCCCTCCATGGGTGTGGCAGTCCATGGCTCATAACAGCACCCTTAACAAGACAAGGGAAATGAGCACTTCAAGGGAAGGCCAATGCAGATGCTGTCTGCTGGCTCATGCTGACATAGTTTCAGAAGTCATGGGACTCTCTAGAGTGGGTGGGAAGACTTAAGTAATGTCCGTGGCATTCCACTTATGCCCACACAAAGTGAAGAACTTTGGCAGCAGTTCCAGAGCAAAAAATTGCAGGAAGCCAATAGTTTTGAGATTATCTCATTCTAACATTTTAAATTAGGAAGGTCGAAGAAGGAAACTTCATGAACTACCCCTCTCAAGTTGGGTCTCTAACAAAGAAGGTCAGAGAGAGACCACAAGAGACATCTTTTCACCCCATGAAAAGCAATATCTCTCTCCTATTTCCTTCAATAATCTTGCTGATTTTGCACATCCACCTTTCCCACTTCACAACAGATCTGTGGTCCACCAAAGCCCTTTGGAAAGACATATGTTGTCTCTGATGCTACCTTCAGCCTGACCACGTTTCAGTTGCTCATCTTTGACAGTCCCCTGTCCTATACCAGTTGTGTACCCATCAGGACTCAGATCTCTACAGGACTTTTGTTCAATTCACACCTGTACTGCATCTCATACAGGGTCCCAACCTTCCCAACCTCAACCAGGGCATCACTAGCTTGAATGCCACAGGTAAATTCCTCTTTAATAATATCTGCATTACAGTCTCACTGTCTGTGAGGCCATGCAGTGGAGCTGAAGTTTAGAGTGCTTTCAGAAAAGAATTAATAGAATGTGAGGATACACCAGGCTCCACCAGTTTGGACCTAGAATGATTTTCTTATCTGATAACTTTCATTACACCTCTTCCTTGGACTGCAGCTGCTGCCTTACTCTGGCTTCTCTTACTCCCTTCTAGATAATCACAGTTGCCATTTCATCTGTCTCCTCCTTTCCATCCCTTTGATCCCCCCCAATGTTTTCCAAAGCACTATGGAAACACCAACTCATTCTTGTACTCTTGTCTCCCGCTTTTGCAAGGCAACTGTGACATCTCCAGATTCACTGATCTAACCACAGAAAAATGCTGCTATTCAAGCCAGAATGGTGAAAAAATCCTGAGCACCTGGATGCAGGTAGCACAGAGGAACTAGAAAAGGCCACATCCCTTTGGAAAGTAAGAGTCCTTCTCTAGCAAGCTATGTCCCTAATGCCAGTGCAGCTGCACTTTGTCACCCCAAGCTGCACTCACAGCATTGATGAGAGGGCAAAATCTCCTTGCTCCCTGGGAATTCTAGGCATCAAGCTGATAATGCAGGTTTCTGCTATTAATCCCAGGAAACCTCTCAGGGCAAAGGGAGACTGAGTTAGTAGGTTTGCCTAGAGAAGTGATTCAGGATGACATCACCAACTACATCCCCAAGGTGTGATGCTTTCATAGCATGCTAGGGAAATCTCTTGGTAGAGTACTTGGAAAACATGAAGACAACTTCTACAATATTCTAATTCCCTTCTGGACTGTCCGACTGCTCTCAAGTTTTGGGCGGGAACAGTCTTCTCAGGGACATTGCACCCGTTCCCCTGTATTTCTGCCCAAGGTTGCACCCAGAAAGCATGATCTGGTCTCTGAATGTGGCTGCTGCCATATTCAGCCAAGGCACAAATACGAAGAAGCAACAACAGAAAGCAGAAGCATGTCTCACACTTCCCACTGTCAGACCTCCTTCCTTATCAGACAAGAACAGGAATGCCTGCTCTGGAAAGTAGATATTTGGAGAACTGAAGATGTGGGATGAACCACCCACATGCACTGTGACATAGTTTTACCACCAACAGGAAAAAAAACCTCCACCCTAACTTCAAGAGTTTTCCACCATCACTTCTCTCACAATGAGACACATCCATTTTCTAAGGACTGCTATGTAATAGAGGATCATCTGTTGCCAATCAGACCTGTATTGTAACCTGGTTCCAGCAGCAATCCTGGATCAAGGCTTCTGGTACTCACTCTACCCACAGCACCAAAGAAAAGAGCTTATCAGTGTGTTAAACCACACATCACCTTCACATGTGTCTACCAGTAGCTGCCTTCACAAGGGAAAGGAAATGGCATTCAAGTGATAATTTCCATGATTCACAGGTAATAACACAAAAGCCCTTAAGGCGGGATTGGTCTCCCCCACCATTTGATACCTGATAGCTGCTCAGGCTAATTGGTCATCTAAGTTCTCACTAAACAATGGGGAGAGGTAAGCATCCAGAGAAAATAGTTATCTCTGAAACCTATTCATCTAGTTCAGGGTGAGAGAACTAATCCTCTGGAGATTACTTATATTCTTCATGGACTACAGAGGAAGTCTAGAAGTAGCCACTGTCTACAAGATTTAGATTTAGGTTGGATATTAGAAAAAAGTTCTTTAACATGAGGGTGATAGATCACTGGAATGGGCTGCCCAGAGAGGCAGTAGAGGCCCTGTCCCTGGAGTCATTCAAGGTCAGGCCTGATGGGGCTCTGAGTAACCTGATCTAGGTAGAGATGTCCCTACTGGAGTAGGGAGGTTGGACCAGATGACCTATAGAGGCCCCTTCCAGTCTAGAACATTCTATGATTCTATGATTTTAAGTCTGATGGAAGGTGTGATGACTTGCACTCCTGGGAGTCTCCAGCAGCATAGCTGTCCCCAGTCGAGCAATGCTGTAGCTAATAGGTTACTTCCCTTCTGACAAAGACAGCAACAAAGCTGTAGGAAGCTCTATTAAAGGAGCTCTGAAGACGGCCTTTGGTGCAATATTAAAACTCTACATTTACAAAAAAGTCAGCTCTGTATGGAAGTGCAATATTATTCCATAGGAAAGTTTGCAGGATGAGTATCAAAAAGCTTGAAAACCACTGGTCTAGTCAATGGGTCAGTGCATGGCACTGGGAAGATTTGCAATCAGTTTCTTACCAATTACTGGGCCCTTTGGTGGATATGATGACATTGATGTGTTTTGGAGTGAATTAACCCCTTGAACAATTTATTGGGGAAGGTGGTGGACGGTCCATCTAGTACTCTTTCATTTAACATTTGTGTACTCAACAAATACATGATTGACATAAGCATAAGCTGTAGGTTTGTAACAATCCCTTTTAATACCAGAAGACTCTGCTTTTCATAATTAGCCACCTCTCTGGCTGGACAATATTTTGTCACACAGGGTGTTTCAAAATCCCCACTCAAGCTGTTGCAGAGTAAACAGTTGGTTATACTAAAAGTCCCAAGACTCCTTCAGATCCATTTTTTAAAAATACAGACAACCTGAAAACCAAAGACCAAGACCAGCGTACATTGGTCTTAACATTAACGGCAAAGAACAAACCAAGAAATTTTCTAAGACTTATAGACAGATTTCAGCACAGACTTTGCATATTTGCCACTGTCCTGTCTGCAGTCATTGATGTATCTGGCAACTTTTTGCAAATGCAGAAACAAGTTGAAAATAGAAACTGAGACACTAAGTATGTAGAAACCTGAAGAGGACCTATTATGTAATTATTGTCACTGGCACAACAGAAACTGAAACAGATTCTCTCTATGTCAGTGTCAAGTAGGAGAAGTTGCAGACCACTCCTTCATATGCAGACAACTGTTAGTGGTACTGGAAGGAAATTTAAGCAGGATAAGTAAGCAGCAGAAGTACCACACTATAGTCTGGGTAGGCATCAGGACATGAAAGAGGACGCCAGATTTTAACATAAGCATGTTGCAACTGGTACTGAAATTAATGCAATTACACTAAGGAAAATGAATGGTTTGTTCTCAGTGCTAGAAATCAGGAAGATTTGACTTGGCAATACTCAAGATACTACATGCTGCTGAAAAACACATATGTTGAAGTGCTGGCAGGGTAAAAAGAGCTAGGAGATTCTTAAAGAAATAGCAAGCCTTATCAAATAACACAGAGTGGCACTACTTTCTTTTCTGCCTAGGGAGAGGGTTACCTGGAGGGTGATGTGCACTTCTGTGGGAGACCATCACACTGCTCAGCTCTACCTTTGCCTCTTTCAGTGCTGCACCTGGGGAAACCCACTGCTTTGTCTCAAGTCCCATCCATCCGTTCCTATAGTAGAGATTCTGCCTGCCTGAGTGCTTCTGCAAACAACCTTCCTTTCCCAGTGAGCTCAGATCTGCCTGCAGCTATAGACCATTCCCAAGCCTCTCCAAAAAGTCAGAAGAAAGAAGGATCCATAATGAATTGGATGCTGTAGACTAGAAAGCAATAGCATTATCATAAAGATCAAATACATGGGCACACTGCCAGCAGCAGGACTGTCACTAAAATAGAAATCAAATAAGGCAACCAGAACAACAAATTAATAGGATGTAAAGCTTGAATCAAGTGAGACTGTTTACATGGGAAAAGAGGTGGCCAAGAGAGACAGAACAATAAATAGATGAGAGAAAGCAGACTGGGAACCTGTGTTGTCCTCTCTTGCAAGCAGAAAGGGAGAGGTGTAGAACAAAATGATGTCATATGCAAAAGCAGTAGAAGGAAAGACTTGCACAGTGCAGAACTGAGCATGGAGCCCCTGATCTCAGAAGCGCCATGTAAAGGGCCACGTGTGGAGAGGGAGTTGTGCATTTGGTCTCAGGAGTGTGCAAGAAGGGCTCTATAACATGCCCATCTCTTCTGCCCTCCCCAAAAACTAAAGTCCCTTTTCTCCTGGCTGATTTGGTCCTATCTGGACAAAATTCTCTCCCCTTCAGGACAGCTTCCCTCCCCAGTCCCCATTCCTCCACCCAAGGCCCCTCTCCTGCCCTAAGGAGCATTTGGGATTGGGACCCCTCAAGAGAGTTGAAAGGATTGAGAGCCATGTCTTAAGGCTGTATTAATAGCTTCCTTCCTCCCCTCACACTGCAGAGTTTCTTCCCATCCTATATACACATTGTCTAAGAGGAGGAAGACTGAAAAGCCAAAAAATGCCAAAGCACCTTTAGACATACAGTGCTCAGGCACTGCTCAGCTGCTTGTCCGGAGAGCATCACAGCCAGTGAAAGCAGCAGTACACAGGAAACCTTTCCCACTCATTTCATTGCCAAATTGCAAGTTTGAAGATGAAAAATAATTCTTTTTCCACAGATGTCAGAAGACCCTTTGAGATTAACAGAACAGTACATTAGCCTCCTATAAATAAAACTGGGAGGGGAGAAGAAAAAAACTAAACCACAAACAGTCTTAGCTTCTTTAGCTGAGCACACTGATAGCTAGTTTTCACTAACACTTTTGACGCCTGAACCACTTTGGCCGTATCTCTATAAAGAACAGGCCTCCCTCAGAGGTTTTCCCAAATAGCTTAGTACTTGCTGCAGTAGTCATTGTGTCTATACATCATGTTTGTCACCTCCAAAACATGTTTCTACCACATGCCATTCACACTCAAGGGTCTGGCTTGCTTTAAATGCCAGGGCAGAATTTGAACGCTGATCCCCTGAGAAAACTGGATCCCCATTCAAAAATATAGTCCTTATTATTGTGTAGAAAATACAGTCCCACTTATCCTAGTAAAACCCTGGCAATTGCCAGGTGCTTTATCTTTGGAGCTGAGATGCATTGGCTCCACTGTGGTTATGTGTGATAATGGGTTCAAAGATCATCAGTCACCAAGCTCAGCTTGCACTCAGAAAATATAGTGATGAGCAAGCCTCCAAATTTATTCCAGGTTTAACAACTGGAGCATTACCCAACACTTATGACATGGAAATGTTAAGGATTTGATGAGTGGAAGTCTGGGATAATTAGTTACATGGTAAGGTGTTAAGAAGAGCAAGAACAAGAAATCCGCTCAGGAATCGTGGTGATACATGGCCATACTTATGGTCTGTGTTGCAGGTGGCGGAGGAGATGGCAGATCATTAAAGATGGAAGTGGGCCTTTTCCACTGTCTGTCAAGCCTTTCCTTCAGCTCTGCCACCAAAGACCCAAAGAAATTCTGAACTCACAGACACACAGGGGCTTTTCTGCCCTTTTCATCATTCAGCCTGTGTATACAAGCAGCACCACACACAGCCTCATGTGTATTGCAAATAAATTATTTTATTTTAAAAGAGGCTAAACCTAATAAAAGAGGCTGATCTCTGGCATCTCAGAACACCTTGTCTCCAAGTTACTGCTAGCTTGCATTGTGGCAGTTCCACTTCCCATGAGTAAGATATTTTCATTACCTCTTTCCCTTCCACACTCTAATATTTCTCACATGATGAAATATTTAACTGCAATACAAAGAGACAAGAAAAGCAGGATAGACTACTAAAGGTCACACTAGTTATTCTGATACTTACTCATTCATACCAGGATGTTTCACTGTTGCTTCCTGCACTGCTTCACTACTCGAATTCTCTGGAAATTGTCCAAGTACGTTCTGTGAGCATGTATGTGCACAAGTGTATCAGCTTAGCCCAACAGTTGGAGGGGATGGATTCTGTTGGTCCAGAAATAGCAAGAAAAGTTGAAATAGCAAGAAAGTTTCATGTAGGCATGCACTTAGATACAGGGACATGGAGAATACAGTAGGGTTTGTGACTAAGAAATTGTTGCGTAAGAGAAGCTAAGCAATGCAAAACTTCCTCATGAAATGAAATCAGTGCAAGAAACAGCACTTTGCTTTTGACAGAACGAAAAGGATGAGACTGCAGCTGCATTTTTATGAACAATGTTTGTTAACGAGAACATCTCCTTTGTGTATGAGCCATGGGTGTTTCAATAGCCTGACTCTCCTGTGAACTCACCTGGGAGAGCCCTGGAACATGCCACTGTGCCTAACTCACTTTGGCACTTGCTACACTTGCCTTACCAGGAAAGCTCTGACAATGGAGATTCAGCAGCTGCCACAGATGGCTGATGACAATGCCTCACCACTCCTACCGTTAAAAGATATGTCTCAGCTCCAGTCTGATGTTCCTCCACTACAAAAGCTCATGACTTTTTGCCCTACCCACCCTGGATCTGGATCCATTTATCATGGATCATTATCAATGGATCATGAATCCGTTTACCTTCTGTCCTGCATGTGCTTATTTGCTTGTGCTTGTTTGAACACTGTCATGACCCTACTCAGCCTTCTGTTCTTATAGAATGGAATACACCCAGTTAAATATATGCTTTCGTAGATCAAATTAAGATCCCCTTGGAAGAACAAGCAAGCTTCTATTCCACTTCAGAAACAAAAATTATCAAGCTCAGTTCCTAGGCCACAGTCTTATTTCTAGTGATAACATAAGCTGTAACAGAAGCTAAGGCTCCAGATCTTAGAATGAAGCTAGTAGCCAAGAAGAAATCACCCTAAAATTGAACATCTTTGATCTGAAGTTAAAGACAGACTAAACACGGAAATCCAGACTCATCCCTCTCCTCAGCGTCTACAATAGGCAGATGCAAAGTGTGTTGTTGACAAATATAAAATGAGCCACTAAAAGGAATTAAACTTTATCTCTTGCATAAATTTCTGGGTCTTGAATTGATAACACCATTCAAAAAATGCATTTGGTTCTCTCGGGCTGTTAAATAGAACAGCTACTCAGGAAGCAGCCATAGGCAGAGGAAAGTCACAAAGAAATTGGAAAATGCTGTCATTACATTGCCTGTAGATCCCAAAGGTTGCACAGAGCTTTACCACTGTACCTCCCAACCAGCTTTCTCCTGACTCCTGGCTTGCTGCTAACCAGCTCCCACACAGGTCTGACCATCCCCATCGCCCCATAGTGTGACCCAGTGCTCCTTGACAACCTGTCAATGCCAGGCTCTTCCAGACCCACTGACACACCTGCTCTTCCACGTAAATACACTGCCGCTGTGCAGTTTTTCCTACTTGTCTCTATATGATTTTCCTTTTTTCACTTAGAAAACAGTAGCATCAAGAGTCCAAGGTAACTTCTTGCCCCTTGGTTCTGTAAACAGTAAAATTGCTTGAATTCAAATGAGAAATGACACAGCAAGCCCACAGTCCAGACACAGAGGCAGACTCCCTTCAGACATAGACACATTCACAGCATTTTCCTGCCAAACAGGAACATGTTCCTGCTAAGGAAAGGCAGACAGATTCTCATCATTGTTGGCTTTGGATTCATTTTGCATTAATTGCAAAACTCTGCATTCCTGAAAACTAAGTGGTTTCTCTGCCAAATTCACATAGGCGCTCCAGGGGCAGAGAAAAAACCCTGATAAGTGCAGGAGCTGCAGAGGGAACAACCTGATTAGCAAGGAACGCTCTCTGCAGCTCCAAACAGGAGGTGAACTGAGCTAGTATGAATAAGTTTGGCAAACTGACAACTAGTTGACAACAGCATTTAAATGGAAAGTTTTCTCATTTCTCATAATTTCCCGGCAAAAGATGAAAGACTAGGAAAAAGTCATGTAACTGCTAATCAGCTACTTAATACTGGGAGTCTGGGTGTGTTTCCAGAATTAAGAAAAACTCTCAAGAATCTTTACAACTAACAAATAAGCAGAGATATTTGTGAATGCTTCAGATATACCTACCCATACTGAAAACTTAGTTTGGAATTTTATTGTGGATAGTTCCAAAAAGAAACTGGCAACAAAATAAGATATCAGGGGCTGGAGTTTAAAAATGTCTGTCTTTCCCACATATTTTGAAAGAGTTTCAAGATACATTGTTGTTCTAACTTAACAGGTAAAAGGTGTGTTCCTCATTTATCCTCAGATAAATGAAACTCAGGTTGAAGAGCTAGGTGATAAAATCTGCTCAAATATTCACAATCATGAAATCTGAAGGTGACTATGAAGAGTCACAGAGGGCTCTTGTGGTCCAGGATAAATGAACAGAAAACCAGCAGCTTAAATTAAAAATCAATAAATGCAATGCAAGTAGGGAAGAAAACCTGCCAATATACACACATGCTAATGGCTTCTGACTTAATTGGGAAGGAGAACCCTTGTGCAGAATCCTCTGAACACAAACACAGCACTCATGAGATACAACAGAGCATTAGGAATTATATTATGGAAGGTACACTAGAATTGGAGAGGTGAAGAGAGGGGCAAGGTGAAAAAGCAAAGGCTTAGAAGCTGACTAGAGATAAGGCAAAAAAGATTTTTCAGTTTGGGAAGCTTTAGTAGAGGAGGAGCAGACAGTAGGCAGATATACAATTATAGATAAGTAGAAAAAGACTAGTTATTTCTTATTGCACAAAATCTAGGGGCAGTCAATGACATTTTCAGGCAGTAGATTTATAAGAAACAAAAATAAATGTTTTGCCTTACTGCACACTATGACATAGAATGTGGAAGATCCCACAGAAAACTGCAAAGGTCAAAAAGCAGGTTTGAAAAAGCATCGGACAACATAGTCTCCTAAAATCTGTAAACACTACACCCATAAACATGATGCAATCACTGTAAATCAGAGATTACTGAAAGTAAAAGAGTGCATATGCTGCTCTCTTCTGAAAGCATTCCCTTGAAATTATCATCTGCTCTCAGGGGTAGAATCAAGGGTCAGGCAGGATTTCCTTTGACGCTGTGTGGTGAGGGGGCTGGCAGAAGAGCCTACTTCCTTAATGCTGTACATTTTCATATTTTTCCACATTTGGTAAATAACATTTGCTCTTTCCCTTATTAAGCACAGTTCTTCACCCAGGTTGAATTTTCACTTCCTCCTAACTCCATTATGGCAAGAAAAAGCATCTACCTCCCAGAAAAGGGAGGTGGTCTCTTGTTATATGCAAGCACATACAAACCTTTTTTCCCTCAAATCATCTACTTTCACAAGAAAATGTCTTTGGGATTTTTGAAAGCTCCAGCTGATATCTGAACACCAATATTCATTGTCCCTACTGGAGACTTAACATCATCTGTTATCTTACCTGGGAGGAAAGCATGGACTGTAGGGTGTTGGACTTGATGATCTTAAAGGTCTTTTCCAACCATAGCAATTCTGTGATTCGGTGTTCAGGAATATGTTTCACAAAGGCCATCAGGTCTGCAGGAGAGAAAACAAGGAGAGATGGAAGAGTAAGCACAAGAGACCACAGCAAAATATTACAGGAGCTCGTGGGAAGCTCACTATACTGTGTGTGGTGTGAACTCAGCTATCAGCAGATGTTAATATGGACAACAGATGCTGAACAGTCATGAGAACATGGAACATAAAAAGGCTAGTTTTCTATGAATGAAGCCAAAATATTTTTCAGGGTATGAGTTTTGCAAAATTATTCAATCTCAAGCACCAGTTCAGCATGGTAATATCTGCCCAAACAATAGAAACTTAGAGGTATCTCCAACAATTGAGAAGTTAAGCTAACAACCAGTGTGCCTTGCTGCCCACTTTGCAGGGGCTGGGCTGTTCCTCAGGCTGTCCCAACTTCAACAGTAACCTTGGGAGCCTCTGAAGGCAATACTTTGTGTCTTGGTTACTCCTGAGGTCTAAAGAGCCTAAAACATTTGACAAGCCTTTGTTACTTGTAGTCTCTTCACAATATGGAGATGTTCTTTCTGGTTTGGAGACAGAGGGATTAAGATGAGTCACTCAACAGCAGAAGGAAGTGTTCAAAGTAAAGTGGTGGACTTCATTTTCCACAGCCCAGCTCTCAGGGGCTGCTGTGAGCCTGATGAAGAAGGGAAAGCGAGTTTTGCAGGTGCAAGGGTTTGGGCAAAATCTAAAATCACAGAAAGTTTCTTATGTGTGGGAGGAAGATGCCAGAAGACTGTAGGTGTGTAAAGCATGTGAGCAAAATACTAGGAATCTCACTTAGATCTTCCCTTCACAGGAGATATCACTTTCCCACCACCAGATCTATGAGCAGGTTAAACTTTGTTTATGCAGCTGGGGATCTGTCTGAGTTTAGGATGCGTTGTAAGGAGCAGTGGGAAGGAGGAAGAATTCAAATGGCTAGTTTTGTGTACACTGCCTCCTGTTGCCCCAGGAGAACAGGGCCCGTCTCTCAATTTCCAACTCACTCTGCCCACCACAGTTATTTATTTCATGACATTCACTCACTGGTAATAAACTGACAAGGAAGAAAAGCAGAGCTGTCCTTTCACAGAAAACCGTGAAGTCAAATTGACATAACCACATGCCAGTTCCTAAATGCCAAAACTCCAGAACACCTACCAGCAATGCTAACACACAACAGAAATTTTTCTATTACTAGGGCAGGGCTCCATGAGATATGCAGTTCCTTAACACAGCTTCAATAGGAATATTCAGTATTTACAGCATAGAACATGGAATGAGTCTCAGATTTAGCTGTAGAACTCCCAAGGCAGCTAGACTTCCTCTCTCAGGACCAGTGAAACATAGGAGGATTGAAGTTACACAGAAACTTAAAAGCACTGCATAGTAGGTTTATGATGGCTAAGGTGTATTTCATCATATCTGCCACTACCAAAACAGAGACTGAGTAAAATCCCTTCTCTGAAAGGAATTCAGGGGAAGTTTTGGCATTGACTTGAGTAGTGTCAGGATTTCAGCCCATAAAACTAGAGGGAGAAAGATGAAAAAAAGCAGAACAGTGGCGGATGACATTGAGAGGGTGATATATTAGTTGTAGCCATTCAGCGCTGTACTAAGCAGTTAAAATTTGTGTTTAGTTTTGCTTTCTTCGAAGGAGAAAAGATGAGTTCCATGTTAGGTTTGGATACAACACAACGGCAATGCAATTTTCACATAGTATCTGCCATTTCCACAAAATCAAGTGCCCCTCTCTGTTTTTTTGTGTGTTTTGTTTTTTTGTTATTTCGACTTTCTGTGAAGAAAATTATGAACCAAGGTTTTGGTCAGGTGACTCATTTCTAACTGAATATTTCACTTTGAACTGTTCTGCAGCTATTTCATTTCCAGGCAATATCACCTAACGCAGAGCTACCCTTCCCTTACAGTCTGGAAAAACTACTCTTCCTAGGCTCTTTGAAGGACTATAGTTCTTGTAACATTAAATACATTTCTAATTGAAGCAAGCTGTGTATAATGCTGCACAGGCCAAAAAGACTACAGAGTAATTTTGGCTCGTGTAGCATTACACACAGCTTGAAGATACAATCCCATGGGACAGTCTGTACCAAAAGTTAAAATACCAGCAGCAAGCTCAGGAGTTGTAAGATTCATGAGTTAATATACCCTTGGAAGTATTGTACTTAACAGTGAACCAAAAGAAAATGCATGAGTCTGTAAGTCATTTTTTAAAAAAATCAAACTATTTTGATCTTGGGAAATGTAAAAAATATCTCAATGTTTTTAAAATGCACTTTTTCCAGACACATTTCAGCTAACAAGAACATTTCAGAGTTTTGTCTCAACATGGAATTCCAGAAATTTTTCCAGCTTATTCTGTGATTTGTAAGTCATGGTGATGGGCAACAAAATATAAACCAAGCAAGGCAGGGACTCTTTGAACCCACCTGAACCTTTCTGACCTTTCTCTTGGGAAAAGAACAAGAAATTAATCCTGGGATTAACATATTTACTAATTCAAGGCAATCAGTAGATTCTGAACTTCTATAGAAGCAGTTCTTGGATGTATTTATTCCAGTCACAGTAAGAAGTGAAATGATTGCCTGCCTAGATAGGAATGCTATGCTTAAGAGAAGCTATTTGTAATGGCTTAAAAGCAGACAAAACCTTCTACACTGTCAGTTCACCCAATTGCCAATGGATCACTGGCAGCTTTTTCTGAGTAGGACAGAGCCCTGCAGTCTTATTTGGACTAAAATCTACAGGACTGCTGGGCTACATCATTAACTTCTTTCTTTGATTCTTTTCTTTTTTCCTTCAATAAATTAATGGAGCTTTTAAAGCAAACACTCACCTGCTGGTGGCTTTCCTCTGGGCAGAGGCATAATCTAAGACTAAGTGGAGAGTGGAAGAGCAGTGGTGCCTATCTTCTGTGTGACAACCTGGTGGCTAGACCACTTGCTGACAAAGTGACAGATCTGATCTCTCAATGTGCCTGAGCCTGAAAATCAGTGGAAGTGCTTTGGTGTGATTACAGGTGTTGAGATTCTAACCTTGCAACCCTGAATTCAAACTGCACTAATTAGCACCAGCTGAGAATATGGCTTATCCATCTCAGGACATACATCTGGCTAAAGCACCACCTGCATTTGCAGGCAAATCAATTGTTAAAACCAACAGGCCTGACAGATTGCCCTATTCGAGTGAATGAGGATGCTGCAAACATGGAGCTAAAATAGGAGGAAACAAGCACCTGTCATTTGGTTTGCTGGCAAGAAGACAGGTTGGAGGCACACTGGGGAGCAGACATAAGCAATACATCTCCTCCTGGGAAAATTGCAAAGCTTGGTCCCAGCGCTGATGAGAGAAATGAGTGATAGGAGAAGAACCAACAAGTAAAATTGGTCATGAGTTATTTTCCTTAGTTGGTCACTTCTTCCAGCTGAAAGGAAATACCACTGGAAGTGGTTTCCTTTCAAAAGAAAAAACTTGAATCAGAAGAAGTTAATAACTTGAATCTAATGAAAAACTTCTAGCTGTGATGGGCAACAGTTGAATCAAATTCCATACAGTCACTAGGAAAGTTCACCACAGTCACAGAGATTGACACCTGTCAGACTATTCCCAGAAATTCTTGTTGTGCGAACTGGAGGACAAAGTTTTATTTTCCTTGTACCACACACGTCATCTTCCATGGTGGTGGTGTTCAAGGAGGTGGGGTTGAACACAGGAGCTAAGTAACAAGCTGTGATGTGCAAAGATGTACCTCAACACTGCCACTCTCCAGAACCAGGAGGCAGTAGGTGACAAAGTCCTGTGTCACCTTGGCAAGGACAACAACTCAACAAGGTTATAAGAGGAGTAGAGAAAAATCAGATGTCTTCTGATGTCTGAAAAATAACTTCCAAACCAAAGGCAGAATTATCCAGCTAGGACATGGGCCCTGCAACCCCACCAGTTACCACCTGGAGCTCCTGATCCTGCAGCAGTAGACAAGGCAACATGGCTCACTGCACATACTTACTCCAGAAAACCAGACTGGTAGGAGACAATGCCAGCCTGAGAAGGGAGTTTGAGGCTACCCTCGGTGTTTCAGGATGCTGGGGTTCACAAAGAGTTCTCAAAACCTGTCAGTACAGTTCTTTGATCTTCCACATAAACCAATGAGAAGGTGAGACAGGTTTCAGCCCTCATTCTGCCTTACTCCTTCTGAAAAACCTCAGTTGAGTCAGAATGAGTCACTGTGCCTCTACCTTCTCATATGTTAAAAAAAAAAAACCCACCCACAAAAACCCCCCTCCATATTATTCTGCTCTGTGGAGAGATTAAGTATAGTATGATCTTTTTAGGTTCTGGGGAAACAAAATAAAAAAGCATCAACTAGCAATAGAATCTAAATGTTGGAATAAGAATGAGGCTGGAATAAGACCACAGAGGCGAAGGGCAGGTTATGCAACCCAACAGTGTTCCTTTGGCCAACACTAGCCTGATTGTGGGCTTCAGCTCTATTTTGGAGACAGCCTGTAACCCATAAGCTGGAGAGACTAAGGATACTCCTAAGGAAACCATTCTGGTAAAGAAAAAAAAATCTCAAATTGTTATTTCACAGTGGTAGCCATAAAGATTCAAAGGGACATGGTTCTAAGCATCACCTATACCTGACAAGATGAGCAGCAGTAATTTCAGGTAGCCAAAGCATGAGCTGGATTTAACTGACCAGACCATGGCAGAAATGGACAGCGTGAGATCATGCCCTATAGACAAGCAGAATTAACTGAATGTTCTGTTTTCTATTACTGTCTTTAAGACTGGTAGTTAACAGAAATAGAGTTAGGACCCAGAAAGTAAATCTTCAAAAAAGATTATTATCATGACCAGAACAACCAGAAAACATTACTTAAACATCTGCAACATTTGAGGAGAAAACTGCAGAAGGAGAACACAAGGTTCTAAACAGCCAATACCTGCCATGGATAACACAACGGCTGAGGACAACATGAAAAAAACCTGGGAAGACGTTTAGTGATGATAGGCAGGAAATTTGAGCATGAACAAAGAATTACAATAATTTTAATTATCTGAAATAAATACATATATTAAATCCCAGCTGCTATAATCGAAGATACACTCATGACACAGCAAAACTCTAGAAAACAGGGTGAAGCAAGTACAATCTAAAAGCCCAAAGTAAAAATTTCCAAATGCACTATTAAAAAAGAAAAAAAAAATCTATATTTTTAGGGAAATCCCATTGCTTCGGGGTCCACAAAATGGCATTTAAATATAATATTCCCCATACAGTTCTATTCACATCCCACAGAAAACTTAAGCCACAGACTTAGTTCCTAATAGTTGAAGAAGGCAGAAAGCTGCCAATATACTTCTCTTAGGCCTGGGTCAGAGCAGATTTACCACTTGAAAGAAAGGACGAACTGTGGACAGTGTCTTGCATTGAGAAAAATTCTTGGACAAAAAGAGAGCAAAAAAAGGACAAGGATCCTAACAGCAGTATAGTTTTTCTCATGGGAAACTTAGATGAGAGGAGGTGGACGCAGGGCGGACAAGTTAACGGGAACCAGCCTACTGTTATCTGAAAGCACTTAGAAAATGAGAAAATCAGAAAAACAAACAAGCAGCACAAGATCCCAAAACAATGTGTTAAGCCCATCACAGAAGCCTAGTCAGCCATGCAAGATCAAACCCATAAAGGTGGAAAGAATAAAGACAAAGCTATGTTATCCTATAAAGACAGGGGTCTTTCTGCACAAGAAGGGACAGCTTCTTTGGACATCGCCCTTGAACAGGAGGACAGCCATCAAGGATGTGGCTTAGGCACACTCCTAGAGCCTGTAGCACCAGCCCAATTCCTCTCCTCCTATGATTTCTGCCTGGAGGGGATAGCACCAAGGAAGCAATAGATGAAAATGGAGTCAGGTCTTATCAGGCAGTTTTGAGGACAAGAGCAGGGCTGTGTGCATTAAGCCCTACACAGCCTACACAAGGAAATTGTGCTGCTTATGCTCCAGACAACTGAAAACTTGGTCATAGTGCCCTGGAGGAACAAATCACTGTCCTGGTTTGAGTTAGAACTGAACAGTGATTTTACATTTCGTCTGAGTATCTGCTAACTAACTGCACCTTCTGAAGCTAACAGCAGATTTTTGCAGACAGCGTCTGCTTCTAGCAGTGATGACGCTTGATGTTTGGAGTTACTACTAATGATGGGTGTGCAGACCAAGATCACTGCTAAATCTTGTGGACTCTATCTGGGGGGTGCAGAAAGTGAAAGGCCACGCCTGCAGGAAGGAGTGGCCAGGACAGGTGACCCTAAACTGACCAGTGAGGTATTCCGTCCCATATATGTCACATTCAGCATAAATCTGAGGGGTCACAGGGGTCAACCTCTCTTCTAAAATGGCCAGCATCTGAGGAGGACTCCGTCCATTCTGCCTTCAGTCCCGATTCATGTGCTCCTGAACCCAGTTCCAGAATCCAGCTCCTGTCCGCTACTAAGTCCAGCCTGGGACTTTCCCAGTGCCAGCTCCACAGCGTCAGTGATGACGGTGACATAATTGCCATCAGTGGGGTTGGGTTCCATACTGGTTTTGTATATATTTCTACATATTCAATTCTATTACTTTCTCTTCTTTAAAGCTGTTTCAGTTTTCTTTTCTAATCTATAAGTCTCTCCCTCATTCCCTTTCTCTCCCCATTTGGGAGGGGGGCCAACAGAGATCCATAAGTCTCTCTCCCTTATTTCCTTTCTCTTCCCCTTTTTTTAGGGAGAAAAAGGGATTAACAGAGAGCATCTGTTGAAAGTCTAATGGACTGAATCTAAGCCTTGACAATCACACAGAGAGAAATGCTGTCAGGCAACATGAGGAGGGAGCATCACAGCCAGAGTTCCCATTACAAGCAAGAAAGATTCAGGCACATAAGGGAGGGCACAGCCTTGCAGGCGGTTTACTAAGAGCATCCATCTGCAGACTTCATCTAGCATAACTTCTCAGGTGTCCCACAAGTGGCCTGAGTTTGTGTAGCATTTCTGTTTAACCTACTCAGGTTATAACTGTTTGGTACATCGCTCCTCACTATGGAATCATAGAATTGTTCTGGTTGGAAGAGACCTTCAAGATCAAGTCCAACAGCTAACCCAGCACTGCCAGGTCACCACTAAATCATGTCCCTAAAGTCCCTAGGCAGTTGTCCTGCCTCTAGAGCATAGGCCTGGTGCTGTGACCTAGCACTATTGGCTTCAGGTGGGAGTCGGCAGCTTCTACAAGGGCTGAGAAGGAATCTGTGACCCAAAAGCACTATGGTCTCCTCAAAACGTGAAGTGAGGGAGTGGAGATAGGCCAGGCACTGAAGAGGTGTAACCCACATTGAGCTTGTCTGCCGGACAACCCACTTCCCACAAGGCAGCAGAAAGGGCAGCACAGACTTACAAACCCTTCACTATCAGAGTGGCTGAATGAGTTTGGCTTTGCTGGGAAGGCTTCTGACAGGAAGCCCTAGAAGCTCCTAACCCCAGAGAAAAGGAGACATGAGGCATGCCTTCAGCCACTCTTCCCAGATGCTGCGCCTGGCTCAGGGCCAAATGGCCTGTACAACTATAACTAGACAAAAAAAAACAAGCAAGAAACATTGTCTGCTAAGCTTCCCATCAAGGTCACCATCTGTCATTCCTCACATTAGCTCACATCTCAGGAAGGCAAAACCCTGGATGTTTCCAGGCATCTAGAGAGAGCAGAGTAGGATGATCCCTCTGTGCCGTGCAAGAATAGCTATCGGGTAGCAGAAGCAAACAAGCCCAACCTCAGTGTTTGGGAGAAATGTCACATTAGAATATGAAATCTGGCTCACTGAGTTACAGGACAAGGTCACGACTGATCTTGTGTTTCTCACTAGCTGAGAAACTCAACTGACAACCTCTCAGATATCATCAGCAGAACCGAGCATGATATTCCCAACACAACTATGCCTCACAGAGCAGAGAGCTCCCCAGGCTGCGTTGGAGGTCTAGAATATTGAGTCTGAAATCATGGTTCGTATTCTGATTTCTAAAATATTAATGCCTATTGCTCTATCATTATTCATCTGAGACACAAAACCTCTAAGACTGCTAGTGTCCAAGTAAGGAGCATTTGTCTTTTCCACTGAGAATTAGGGTCTTTGGAGATTCTTCTGGTTTTCTTTGTAAAGCTTCGAAATGTATCTAATAAATAACTAACTAAATGGAACTGCTACATTCAACTTGGTAATACAAACCTGCTGTATATCTCTGCTTTTATCAGCAGAAGCATTCAGGTGCTTCATACCTGCTGTCAGTGCAGAACATGTGCCCCAGTCACACACACATTTCCCATGACTGCGACACAGCTGCTGCATGCTTGATCCCAGAGATATGTGGCACACAGAAAAATTTGTTCCTTAATACCTGCTTTATATTGAGTAGTGTATTTCCAAACAAATTGTTTTATCATTCATATAGGCACTTAGTAGCTGTTGAAATGAATAAACATTGACCACAGCTTTCACCTGAATTTCTGTTGGTCTTAAAGACAGACAATGTTGACAGGCTAGATGCTGACAGGCTAGTTGAAGACACTGGACAGGTAGGAGAGCTGAGTGGACAGGAACCTCATGAAGTTCAACAGGGACAAGTGTAGGGTTCTGCACCTAGGGAGGAATAACACCATGCACCAGCACAAGTTAGGGATTGACCTGCTGGAAAGCAGCTCTGCAGAGGAGGACCTTGGAGTCCTCCTGGATAACAAGTTCACCATGAGCCAGCAATGTGCCCTTGTGGCCAAGAAGGCCAATGGTGTCCTGGGGTGCATTAAGAAGAGTGTGAACAGCAGATTGAGGGAAGTTACCCTCCCCCTCTACTCTGCCCAGTGAGGCCATATCTGGAGTACTGTGTTCAGTTCTGGGCTCCTCAGTTCAAGAGAAACAGAGAACTACTGAAGAGAGGCCAGTGGAGGCTACAAAGATGATTTGGGTACTGGAGTATCTCTCAGGAGGAAAGGCTGAGAGACCGGGGACACTTTAGTCTGGAGAAGACAGAGGGGATCTTATCAATATTTACCAATATCTAAAGGGCAGGGGTCAAGAGGCTGGGGCCAGTCTCTTTTCAGTGGCACCCAGCAACAGGACAATGGGCACAAATTAGAACACAGAAAGTTCCAGCTGAACATAAGGAAAAACTTATTATCTTTGAGGGTGATAGAGCCCTGGAACAGATTGCCCAGAGAGGCTGTGGAGTCTCCTTCTCTGGAGATATTCAAAACCTGCATGGATGCAATCCTGCACAACTTGCTCTAGGTGAACCTGCTTTAGCAGGGGGATTGGACTAGATGATTTCCAGAGGTCCCTTCCAATTCCCACCATTCTGTGATTCTGTGAATGAGATAAGCAACCTATGAAAACATACGCATGATAAAACTGCCCTCTAGTGGGAAAATATCAATCACATCTACAGCCAACACAGAGGAGGATTTGGGTGCCCACAGTACATTGCTGAGGCTCAGGGGCTGGACTAGCAGTCCCATCCTTTTAGACTGTCCCTGCATCTGGCTTGGTTGAGGCTGCAGCCGGGCAGCCTCTGAGGGGCTGCCTGCTACATTCCCAGTGACTATAGGTAACACTGCTTTGGCTTTTTCTTCCAGGCCTTTCCTACTCTGCCATTCACTCATGCCTCCCACTTCTGCCTCAGATATATGGGCCTGACACAGAGAACATGGAGGTCCTCTTTAGTCTATGGTTGAGGTGTGCTCACTTTACACCTGGCTTTTCATCAACAAAACCTCACACTCAAGGCATTTGCCATGGGTTTCTCCTTTGGGAAATTCAGTCAATAGCTCCAGAAATGAGAGTGTATTCTTGGCAACATGAGTGAGCCCAGTAATGTTTCTGCTGTCATCAGACTCTGTGTTTAAATTCTGAACTCACATTCAAATGTAACTATTACAACTTCACCAGTCTCTCCAGTTCCACCTACCTGTAAGGTAAAGTGAGCAGCAGAGCTCAGACCACCAGAGCTTCATACTCCCTTGCCCTTCAGGCATTCCCAGTGAAGCTCTCTCGATGGCTCAGGGCACCAACAAGGCAGTATATTCTGATCCTTTACCCCTGGATGACGATGATTCCAGCTTCAATTCTGCTTATTATTTCTACCCCACAGGATCTGACAGCTCTGATCAAGACACCACACAGACTCACAGGCCTTCTGAAACAATGAGTCCTGAGCAAGACAATCTCCTAACCATGGTTTGTTCACATAACATTAGGCCAGGTAGATAAAGACCCACCATGACTCTTTCCCACAAACAAGCCATGGATCTATCATCCTGAAGAGCATTCCTCGCTTCCTCCAAGAGCCTGGGACCAGGACATGAGACTGTGCTAAAATGCTTGTCAACATGGTTGCCACCTTGAACAAGATGCTGAACAAAAGTGCCTACAGAAAGTCTAGTTTCATACTGATTGAACCTTGCAGTTCAGTTCAGTGTTCTGCAGGCTAATTCAAGGCTTGCTTTTTTTTTTTTTTCTTCACCACCCCTCACCCCCCAAATTATACATATTTACTCTCTTCTACTTCTAGAAACATATTGGCAGGTTGTGCCAGTAGTTCCGTATTCATGAAGATGATGGGGCATGGGCTCGTAGCATTAATCTTAGAACAGAAAATGCTTAATGCTCTGACTTGGACAATGTTTTAGTGTTTGACTTCAGAGCTTCAGTTTAATCACTTCACCAGACCTGCATATTAACAAATCCTTACAAAATTGAATCAGTTGAACACATTTTTAGCCATTAGGTTTACTTTTCCAAGATGGGATCATCCTGTACCACACATCCTGTGGTTTTCTTTGGTTCTGATGATGTGAGAGCCCTGTGGGAACAACATAGAACTGGCCTTCAAGTTATTCAAAACCTGGTATGGCCAAACTAAACATGGCAATTCAAGCATTCAGGTCCAAAACCTTTTTGTCTCAGGCTGTTGGCTACAGCTGTAGAAATGACCAGTTTCATAGGGTGCTATCACAAAGTCAACAGCCCTTTCTTATTTGAGCAGTTATTTTTCTGATTGGTGTAGAACAACTGTTCTTTAGGGACACCAGAGGAGACCCCTAAGGCAAGTAGTTTTCCTGCTTATCTTGTGCTCTTAAGAGCAGCTTCTGCTCTCCAATATTTAGGGCTACAGCTTGCACCCAAAGATAGCATGCAGACATTCCACAAAGGAAAAGGGCTTGCATAAAGAAAGATGTACAAACAAAAGTCACCACTTTTCCTCAGCTCAGACTGTAGTCCTTCTCTAGAACTTCAACAACCAAGAAGGAAGAGCTGAAGTTGAAACTTTGTCCCAGACTTTGTGTCCACATTTGTGACTTTTAGAATAAGGTTTGGATGAAAATATTTCAGGTTTTACTCATATATATTTAGAATTTAATTGCAGAAATATTCACTTGATCCACAAGGGAGCAGCTTACTTTGAAATATGAGGATTTCAGATTGAGGGTGTCCTTTCTCCAACAATGAAGACAGATTGATCTGACATATTATTCCTTACTGGAGAGTTTTTGCTTTGCCAAGGTGATTGCTGTTTCTCTCAAACCATGACCTAGAAACATCCATTCCAATTAACACTTCTCAACTGAAATGTATCCTTAGTTACTAAATAAACAGGATTAAACCTATTTAGTGCATTGACTTAAAGAGAGGAGGTGTTACCAGAAGTTCTTTATCCAGCAGATACCCTGGGTGAGCTACCATCCACCCCACCAGCCCCACAGTCCCCCTCCAATAGGTGTTCACAGGAGACAGAGGGAAAAGCAAACACCAAGTGCCCACAGGTATTCACCAAAACCCTTCTTGACCCAACAGCAGTGGCCATTTTCCCCCTTCCCCAAAGGTAGCATTTGCCAAGGGACCTAGCACCACATAGACACCCAGGGGGTGTAACCAAATGAGTGGTGGACTAGAAGAAAATAGAAAACACAGACTTCATCGCGACTCCAGCGCCAGCTCAACTCTAAGTCATTTTGAAACTGCCCCAAACCACAGCGGGAAAGTCCTCAGGGTTGGCAGAGCAGCCTGGCCTACCCTATTTGAACAAGGCATTATATTCTTTACATATTAGTATTCACTGGTTTGAGGATCACCATTGCATTTCAAGCTTGTCTTTATCACTTAGTTTTCTCCCTGTAACATCTACACATGGTAGAGCATAAATACCATGATGGGGAAGATTGTGTGTGAGGAACAGCTGGTAATGGTGAGACTCACATACACAGAAGAAAACATTGTAATCTCCCTGAAAACTGTACCTGAAAGGAAGGCAGGAAAGACTGGAGGAGGGGCTGCCAAGGGGACTGAAAGCCCCATCAGGTGCTTGGTGTAGAAGGGAGACAGCACGTATCAAAAACTGTACTGGTAGGAAGAGGCCAGCTTTAAAAGGGAGAGCCCTTTGTCTTCACTGGGATTTTAATCACACTGTGGTGGCTGGGCAGAAAGCAGGACTTTAAATAACCAGAAAATATAGTTATAACCCCACTTTTATTCAGAACCTGATGAGTGGCAAGTCAGCCTCCCCTTGCTGCTTAGCCTGTTGGCACCCTTGAACAGCCACACAAAAGCAAAGCAAGGAGCTTCCCTCCCCAGTTTTCTGCCCTCCTTGGCCCCATAGCAGAGAAAGATGACAGATGAGAGCATCTCTTTCATCTTTGCTTTTAGCAAAAGGGCAGAAGCAATGAAAAGCACTGCCACCACCAGTAAGGCACAGATTAGTCACTGATTCCATGTCACCAATGTCAATGGATAGGAAGAGACAGCAGTACATTAAACACAGAGAGGTATCAGCACAAAATCAGCAAGCAACAAAGATACCAGTGCTTGACCCAAAGATATTGCCACACAAATGATGGCAAATGTATACACTGACAAAGCTAAGAGCAGGGTAAGTAGGAGGATGCAATAATTTGGAGTAAAAAAGGAGAAGTCAACTACGTATGTAGCTCAGAGAACTGCTACACTGGAGTAATTTGTGTCAAGCAAAAGCAAGTTTTCAGAGAGGGCATGTAAAGTCTGAAACTGCAGGAATAATGGAAATGAAGTTACAACATCATTTTGATCTCCTCGTTAAAAGAGCGTCTCCTCTTCTAGAATTGACAGGGCAACAAAATGGAGGTTTTTTTTTTCATGCTCTTGGTGTTGATTTCAAGAATAAGTATTTGTTCATTTAGAGTAGTTCTGTAAACCTCAGTAAGTATTACAGTCTGACTAAGGGAAGTGCAACTCTCAGGTGCGTTAGTTCATAGAATTGGGACAGGTCCTGGGAGGGAGGAAAGAGGTTCAGTAACGGGAGTTTCCAAGGTTAGGGGGATTTTTTTTCTTCTTCTTTCTGAGAATCCGTATGAGGAGGAAGAGCTGTGGCAAGGATGGAAGAACTCCCTCTCCTAAACCATGCTAACCACATGTGACAGTGTGCAATTAACACCTCAACAGCAGAGAGTAACCTGCTCAAAGCATTCTCATGCTTTCAAGGAAAAGAAAGGAAGATCAGCCATTTATCTATCACCTGACATAGGAAGGAGAGGAAGAGTGATGCATCCCTGTCTGCTCCTGCCACATATGTAAACAGCCGTCTCCTCCTTCACCCTACCAGGCACCTACCAAAAGTAAGACCACCCCAGATGGGAAAGCTTGGCAGCACCAGTAACCATGAAGCCTTGCTTGAAACCTGAAGCCACAATGATATTCTGCTTTGGAGTCATGTGGCCATGAGAGAGCTGTCAGGTTCATCAAAGATAAAACAATGACCAGTCTGCAGGTCATAAAATAAAGATGAATGTTGTTACTCAGGGGAGGGACAGATGTCATAACAGTTTGTACCAACTTGGAATATATGTCATCAGCCAATAGTCCACGCAGCTTTAAGACGCAGCAGTTACATACGCATCTTCAAAATAAGCCATTTAACGGGGTGTAAGTACTGGTGCCTCTCAACCCCTCTGGAAGGGACTTAGTAATTTTTCTGGAATTTCCCTTGGCCACTACAAATGCTTTCAAAAGAATCTTCAAAAGTCATTAGTGCATACAAATATTTCAATTTCCACCCCTCTCTGTTGGAGATACCACTGTGAAGCTGATTTTATAAAGGTTCACCATTCAGCACTGTTTGGAAATGAGCTCCATTTCAAGTATTCTCACTTGGGTACCCATCATCAGATATGTCTAAAAAAGCCCTTCCTCTATCACTGCCATAAAGATTAGGTAACAGCACAGACCCAGGGAAAACCAACTATGAGTAGGACATGGCCCTAAACACTCATTAAATTCAAAGGGAAATTTTTGCACCTTTGCAGTTAAGCACAAACTTAGCTGTTTTGCTGAATTGGTGCATTGTGGCCCAATGCAATAAGGAATATGCCCCTAGATGATCGTTATAATGTCCCAGTCTTGTTTTCTGCTTAACATAACTAGAGAATTTTACCAAGTATTCCCTGCATTACACCTTCCCCACAGGAATTCCTCCTGTTTGCTACTAATTCATCCCATCTGAATTTTAATGCCACTAAATGATGCCAGCATTAAGAAGACAAACTCCCTGTGTTCTTCTCAACCCTCTGCAGGATTACAAGTATAGAGAAGAAATGAAATTATGTTGCTTAGCAGTGAAAATATTACAGTGAAGATTTGCCATGCACGTGAAAGCTTCTGCTACTGACAGCAGGACTGCATCGAGGCAGTAATCAGAACATCAGGCAAGTGTAGTGTCATAGCAAGGAATTAGTAACATGCTCTTCCCATAGTTCATGGATTAGACACATGCACATCACACACACCTTCAATGTGCCGGAACATCCTAATCTGATGGCAGGAAAAGAAATGGCTCAGCTTTTTTTTTTGCCAGAAAGTAACCATTACACCTCTTCCAGAGATGTGCATGTCCGCCTTGTGCCTCAGTGAACTCCAAGCATCCTCTGAAGAGGAAAATCTCACATCTTCCAAAGCAAAGGCAAAGTGTAACCTCTTTGCCAGGCAAACTTGCAAATATCTGAAGAAACCACATCCTTCTGCTGTGGTCCCTCTGATCCAACTCAAGAGTAACTTCCTCTTGCCCCAGGTTCATCACACCAAAGAGTCCTCTGCTTCTGGGAAGAGGCATAGTGCCATCAATGACAATACTGTAAAAGTTGAACATTCATATTCATCTTACTAGGCTGCTCCCATGCTCCCAGTTGCTACATGTTGACAGTTACCAGCGATGCAGAAGTTAACATAAAGATGCACCGCTTAGAGACCAAACTGGCTTTCTAGAAATGCAGTAGAATTAAACTGCACTCTCCTTGGCTTTTGTCCTACTACATTTTCTTGCTAGCTATTACCATCCTCTTTCCCACTCCCTCTCTTTCCAAACCAAGCCAGATTCTGACATTTGGACAGCATAGATTTGCCAGCTCCCTTACTGAGATGGGACATATAGCCTAAAAGAATTGAAGCAGTTTTAAGCAACAGTTTTCAGATCTTCACTGAGCTCTGTGCTTTCTCCTCTGCAGCAGTGCTCGTCCTCCTTACTGCTCCCTTGTCTCCCCTCACAAGCAACAGGCATATCTTTTTCTGCAGTATCTTCTCTGGCCCATCTCAACCCCCACAGCCTACTCTCCTGGCTCTCAGAGGTCTAAGTATCTTCCCTGCCTCTTCCCTTCCCTTTAAAAAAAAATAAATTTAAAAATAAAAGCTAATGAAAAAATTCTTCTGTATCACATGCCAGGTGAGCCACTCCTGCTTCTCTCTAGCCCCTTAGAGCCTTCACCGCCTCTCTGGTTTTTTTTCCCTTGCCACCTCTCTGCTTAGCAGACTCCCTACAACTCTGCTGTTTCTTTCATCAACCATCTTCCTTCAAGGCAAACCTGGCTTTCCCTACTTTAGGATGTGTCAAGCTATATACTGAGATTAGGGATAACCTGCAACACTTCTACACAAAACCAACCCAACCCAAACACATGGGGGTGACAGGCTGGATCCGCAGCTCCTTTACATCAAACAGACATCATTAAACACTGTGAAGCTTTGTTCATCTGTGCCAGTGAAGTCTGGCTCAGAGTAAGTCCAGCTGGCAAGAAGTGCATAATAAATGTTAAACATAAATGTACCACAGCCCTATCTGGGTCACAGGAAACAGAGCTCACACAGAAGCATATACCATGAGAAATGTGTGCAGAGGAGGAAGGTCAAATTTCCTGATTCATGCTTTGCAAAAATGTCAACAGAAGGTTGTCCTCAAGTGTCAATGCTGCAGCAGTTATCACTTTCTTTTTGGGTGTTTTCCTTACTCACTTTGAGATGCTTGAAGGAGAGCTGCTTAAAAACTGCTGCTGTATCATCAGTGCAATCTGGGGAAGTTTCTTATTATATGCTGGAGACAAGCATGCAGAGCAGACAGGGCTGTACTAGCATGTGTGTGGCAAGTCCCAGGGAAATTCCCTGTAACTGCGCAGGCTGTTTTAGTAGGTAGTCCATAGTAAATTGTTGAGCATATTAGTTACAAGGTTACCTTGCAAACACAAAATGTTATAGATCCTCCTTTTCAGACATCAGCTCCGTAGGTCATTCTTCTCAATCTGCCTTACAGATGTCATATAACAGCTCCCTGATCAAAGTTGTTTCTTCTGCCTGACCAGGGTGGAAAGTGATGCTTGGGTCTATAGAGCAGCTCACAGCAGAGTTGGAACAGAGGAGGCAGCCTTCTTGGCCTTGACCTGCACTGAATTCATAGCACTCCTAAGTGATTCCTGTGTTCCTGAATATTTTATTCTAACTGGAAATAGTCTGGTAAGGTGGGCTGATAACTGTTTTGGACTTCTACCCGTGAGAAGACTACAGGAAAAATCATGAAAGAGTGCTGCCACCAAATACCCAGGTAATTCTGATCTGGGCCCTGTTATGGGTACCTAAGCTGGACAGCATCCCAACAGGTCCAAAATAATCAATTTTCCATGAGTGTGAGTGGCAATACCAGACAGGAAGTGCCAGAGAAGCAGGACCTTGAGCTGTACAAAAAGAGCTGAGTGGAAATCCAAGCAATCAAGATATCTGCCTGTCAGTAAGGTTCTGCATGTCTGTGATGATGACATGGGATGACCATGTCAGCCTCTTCACAAAATCAAGATTACACAAAATGAAGCCACGATTTCAGCTTGAATGTCTAGTGTCTAGGAAGGACAAAAAGTCCTCCACTTTTGAGGCCTGAGCACTACTTGCAGGTCATGCTTCCACTTAGATTGCTTAAAGACTGTGCAGCTGCATGAGGAAATTCTCATTGTAAACCAATGCAGCAGCCACAGCCTTCAGAATACAACACAGCACTTCCCAGAGTCCTTCATGTTGTCCACTGATTTATTTTAGATACCCAAGGTTGGGCTTGGGGGGTTTATTTGTTTTGCAGTTATTTTTGGTTTATTAATTGCAGTCTAAGAAATTCAGGTAAGACATAAGCAGCAGCTATAGAAAAGAAGAAAGTGTCCTCTGCAAGAGAAAAAAAAAACCTTCTAACTAAATAGCAGCACTTAAATGCAGATTTACAAGGCAGGCCAAAGTCCCACAACACTCCTCATAAGTCCACAGCTCCTGTCTGCCTGTCCCTATGGACACACTGCCACCAGCAACACTGAGGACAAGCTCTGGCGAGGTGAAAAGAATGACATAAGATTTACTGCAGAATGAGGATCTATATCAAGGTTGCTATATCAGTGACTTAAAACTAAAACTCTGCAAGAGAGCTAGATCCTCCCTCTCCAAGATGAGTATTAACTTTGGGCTAAGAACAACAAAAATCTCCTTGCAAAAGAACTCAGTTTCCCTAAGGTTTCATTCAGTCTTGTCTTAGGCAATTTGTGGTGGCCAGTGCTGAAGATGATAACCTGGGGCAGACGGAGTGTGTTCCTGATTCGGTCCAGACACATATATACTCAGATATACATATAGATCTGTTCATCTCCTCCTTCTGCTCTCAGAGTGAGACAATTGCCGAAGTATTTTCCACTGCCTTTGCGTCTTCCAGTCAATAACTTAAAAATGCATTACAAGCTTTTAACACCTCCCCCCAACCTCTATCCAGTAGAATAAATAGATTTTGGGAGCCCAGAAACTGAAAGAGAGAGAAAAAAATTACCTGGAGCAGGCCCACTAGCAAAACTACAGGAAAACAAGTAATAAGCACGGTTTCATTTGTCCAGCAGCCTAAGGTGATCAGAAGAACAGTCAGCACACACAGACTCATCCACAGCTGATGGGTTTGACTTGATACTCTCCTGTAATGCACAGGCCACACAGGTCCCTGCAGACTGGAGGTAGGAACATTCCCACAGCCTGGTGCTGTACATCTGCACTGCACACACACCACTCAGTACCTATGAGAGGTATAGGTGTTTCCCTCAGGGACCAGACACTAGCTGCATCAAACCGAAGTGGACAGGAGTTCAGTGACCAGGTACAGCATGCTGCCCCCCACAAAGCAACATGTAATATGGGCAGGCTTGGCTGTAAATGAATGGGTGGATGATGATGGGCCTTACATCTCCTCATACTGCAACAAAATGTGGAGGGGTAGAAAATAAAATATCTCCTTGACTCCAGCACTTTGAAAACCTTGTTGCTGGTTTTGTTACTGCTGACACTGCCAGATGATGCTGCTCCTCAAAATGGCTGCTAGAGGTATTTTTTACATTGCCAGACTTCCCATGCTGCACTGATTTCCCTGCTAAATCACTGCATCCCATATCACAGCAAGAAGAATCCCTGGCTGCTGGAGAAGCATATGTGCCTCTCAATATCACAGATGCAGTGGAAGGTTCAATGTTACCACTAGGGACAGAGAATGGGGATTTTACACAGCCACAAAGATGAAAGGAAGTTCACTAAATGAACTATTCAATTAAAAGGAAAATTATAATGACAAAGGTCAAACATTACTACTACACATTTTTCCCCACTCCTCCTCCACTCCCCTCTGCCACATAGCAGCCCAGCTCACATGGGTCTAGGTAACAGGCAGATTAAAAACCTTATTTGTTGCTCTTAACATTAGTAGATAGCAGTGACAGATTCTGTACCAAATTTGTGACTGCTAAAACTGACAGAACTGTTAATCCAAGATACAAGTAGGGATACACATAAATGTGGACAGGATATTAAAGCAGTATCCAAAAATAAAAGGAAACTGTGGTTCAAGTTGAAGAGTTTGCAGTTTAGACAAAAGATCCCTACAGGAAAGATTTCTGCTTCAACGTGTTAGAATTTGCCAATTTAGACATGAGAAGCAGCTCTCTCATTGCTCAGATCAAAGTCAGGACCAAAGCAACCACATTAGCCTAGTGGCACAGGGCAATAGAAAGTCCCTGCCATTTGTAGCTGCCACATAATTGCTGGCCAGCTCAGCCACAACAACCATCTCTTAGAATTTACCATGTGTTCGCTCTTGACTACCTGTGCAATTCCCCACTCTTATAAGCCAATAAACTAAGACAATGTGGTCATGTTAAAGAAAAGTGCTGTGGCCGCTACAGAAAACTGCAGAACTGCTTCCATTACTAGTTCTGTTAATGTTTCATCAGTTTTGGTAGTATTTCCTGTGAAATCCCTGCTGATCCAAGGAACAACAAATACTGTGGTGATACAGGAAAAACCTGGTTAGACATGAAGTTCCTATCTCCTAAGAACTGATTGCTAAATTAGAAGGAAGCCTGCTAATTTCTCTGTGCCCTGTTTTCTGTGGCTTCATCTTGAAAATCATCCATCTGTTCACCAACACACAAGGCAATATATTGTCCACTCAGGGCAAATGACAGAAGAACTGAGCTTGAAATGAGAATGTAAAGGATTGTCTTCTTGCTTAAGAGAGGAGAAAGTACACTATTCTCAGAATGACTGTAGATCGTGCTCACAACATGGCCTGCCAGCACAGCCCTTGCCAAATGCAAACCATAATAGTGCTTAAAGGCACTGTGGTGAGGAATTCGAACAAGTAATAACAGCTCTGATACCATGCTAAATGAGTAGCATCTGAAATGCACACAAAAGGACAAGAGGCCAAAATGCAGTCAGTCAGTGGGAATTCACAGATTACTGTATATGATGCTACCAAACCATTAAGACTGGGAAATATAGTTGCATAAGTGTGTTATCAGAAGACCTTTTTTTAATTTACGGTTAGATGACTGAATTCAAAGATCTTGAATGGCTTTATCTCAGTTGATATTCTATAACCATAGGCTTGCCAGTTTCTTCATTAAGCTCTAGTTTTATTGTTTAATCAAAGCTTTTCCTCTAGAAATTATATGCTTTGGTTTAAAGTCTTAAAATGACAACAAAGTCAGCTAATTTCTACCTTATTTGCTCCCATGACCAGATACTCTCTGATAAAATATAGCATAAACAAACAGCCTCTTGATTCCAGACAAAACGTGTTTAATTTCTTCTTCAGGCAAAATATATTTTTGTTGTACTTTTTGACCTTTAAGCTAGTACTTCCTTTTAGAAAGAATGGTTAAAAAGATGTGCATTTGGAAAAGGCTGAAGGGATCACAAAAAACTTATCCCACTGAGACCACATCCTTTGGAGTTTTGCTAAATAAATGCCTTCCAGATACCTTCCAACTTTTTTTTCCCCACCTGCTGTAATTCTTTGTCCAAATCTGGTGTCAGAACAGCAAAAAGCCATAAATGAGAGTAATAGTTGAGGCCTCCTAATATTTGCTGCACTTCTCATCTGTCTTTCTTTCCACTAGCATGAATTTGGAGGCTCACATAGCTCATTACACAATTAATTCTCCTCCTTAGAGCTAGTACTCCAAGTATGTGCCCTAAATAAAATGCGAAAGAAACCTATTTCCACTAACAAATCATGGAAGAAGCTACATCAAAAGTAGGTGAGCAAAAGAAAATTTACCAGGATATGAAAGAATAAAAAAAGGTGTCAGAATACTACACTGCACTATTTAGCAATGAGCTATGAGATGAAAAATGGTTAAAAGCAATATGGAAGGCCATATCCCTAAAGCAGGCATGTCACAGCCTAACCCAACATATAATAGGGCTAGCTCATTCTCAACTATTTGCAGTTTTTGATGGGCAGCCCAGAAAGGAATAAAGAATGGTTTTCTGTTTGTTTGCTGACCAAAGACCAACACAAAGCTGAAAAATAAAACTTTTTTTATGCAGAAAAATGCTCGGTTGCATGGGCAGTGCTTCCTATTTCATCCAAAGTTTTAATCCAGCCCTTCTTTCTTAACACTTACATGCTCCTGTAACCTTATCATAAGAAAACCATTACCATATCTTTGGGTTTATATTTAGAACTTGACATTGCTAAAGTTGCCCAGTCTCAAAAACAATTGCAACATAGGTCTGCAATGATTTCTGTACACATAATAGCCAAAATACTTTGTCTGGATTGCTATTGCAAGCAACATTATTCACAATTTGCTATAATGAGCAGTGATCATAATCCTTATTTCTGAATAAAAGGCATTCATCAGTTAGAGCAAATTTCATCACTGCTGTGTGTGTCAAGGGAGTTCTGAACTTCATCCGTAGAGACTGTGAGCGGGGCTGATCTCAGTCCTAAAGCACAGGAGGGAACAGTTCTTCTGCTCCTCGCAATTATCTTGGCTAACTTATGAAGTAGTTTTAAAATTCTTTAAGGTATGTAGAATGAGAGAAGCTTCATTTTTTGTGTGACAGGACATTCCTACATGCCTCCCATGAATAGTCTTTGAACTGGGGTTGCTGCTCTCTGAGTAGAAAAGAATTGTGACTTGGGGG
>JAVSBS010012781.1:13940-27953 GCA_033124195.1 Coracias cyanogaster | reverse complement strand
AAGATCTCGGGCTGGCACGGAAAGATAGGAGGGGCATAGAAGCTGGGTGGCTAGCTTGCTTATCGTGGGAACGCACAAGAGATAAGACGGGTATATAAAGTGATTGCGCACTTGAATAAACGCCATTTGCTGCATCCCCATCTTGGTGTCTGTGCTCGATGGCCCTGGGGCGTGGGTGACTCCAGGCCTGCCCAGCTACCGGACGAGGCTTGCCGGAAGTGGACCGGCAACAGTCATCAGTGGTGGAAAGTCCAGCTGTCACTCAGTAACCAGCAGCATCCCTCAGGGGCAGACACGGGAGCCCATGCTGTTTAATGTCTTCATTACCAATCCCAATGTCAGGACACCTTTTTAGCAACTCTGCAGGCAACACTAAATCAGGAAGAACAAACAATGTGCTAGAGGGCAGGGATGCTACCCAGAGAGACCCAGACAGGCTGGAGAAATGGGCAAACTCAAACTTCATGAAGTTCAACAAAAATGTGTGCAAGATCTGGGATGGAATAACCACATGCAACAACAGGCTGAGAGTAGACTGTCTGAGAGGCAGCTCTCCAGAAAAGCGCCTGCAGGTCTTATTAGGCAACAAGCTGGACATGAGAGAGCAGTGTGCCCTAGCAGCAAAGAAGGCCAATTGCATCCTTGAATGTATTAGCCAAGACTGTCACTAGCAGGTCAAGGGAGATTACCTCAGTTGAGCATTAGTGCTATGGTACAGTTCTGGACTCCCAGCATAAGACAGGAACATACTGGAGCAGGTCTAGCAAAGGGCCACCAAGCTGACCAGGGACTGCAATACATTACATAGAAGGACAGACTGAGAGAGCAGACATTGTTCATCCTGGAGATGACAAGAATCAAGGTAGACCTGTATTGCTGCCTACAGCTACCTAATCAGAATATACAGAGAAGGTGGAGTTAGACTCTTCTCAGAGTTGCATAGCATTAGGATGAAAGACAGTGGAGACAATTTAGAACATGAGAAATTCCTATTAGTTATAAGTAAAAATCTTTTTACCATACTAGTGGTCAAATACCAGAACAAGTATCCACACAGGTTGTGGGATCTTCATCCTCGGAGATATTCACAACTTGACTAGACACATCCCTGAGTAACCTGATCTAATTAGACATACTTTGAGCAATGAATTGGATTAGATGACCTGAGAGGTCTATTCCGTTTCTGTGGTCTAAATGCTTTCAGAACTGTTCACAATGTGTAGTCGTGAAACTTCCTTTGAAGCATCTGATACTCAGCTGTATAAGAGATGGTATACCAGTCTGCTTTGCGCCTCTTCAGAACCCACAGCCTCATCTGAGTGAGTGCCCTGAGTAGTGTAGGGCACAGAGGCATGCTAGAACTTTGCCTACATATGCAAATGTAGGCAAGGTATGCAAGGTGCCTATGACTGAGCTTGAAAGAGTCCACATGGAACAGCATACTGACAGTGAGATGACTTTAAAGCTTACCTCAAAAGATAGTAAACACTTTAAGACATCTTCTACCTAATCTCATATGACTGTTCCTGTCTGCTTAACAGGAAAAACCTTCTAGTGGGATTTTTAAAAAGCAAAAAGATAGTTTGATAAAAGAAATAACCAGGCACAAAGAAATTCAGACATTCACCATTTTGTCCAGATATCATTTGATGGTCCTTCTTTGACGAAACTGCTTTTGTTACAGCATCTCAAGTTGAAAGTATATTCATCCTAATATTGAAAAATCATGTGCACATTCTCAAAATATAATGAGTAAAAAGGAAAAATGCCTGAACTAATTAACATAGTTTAAAATATATATATAATAGCATATTTTCTGATAATGTCTCTAATTGTTTTATGATACTATACTTGAAGTCATATCAGTTGCATCAATCCAGAGAGGCTATTTAGAGCTTTAACATTAACTCCTGGTGATCTTTCCTTATATTTTTATGAGCTCATTTTCACTGATACGCAGTTGTTTACCTGTATTGGTTCCTATAACAACACATTTCAAAATGCTTCTCTTTCTAAGAATATAGGGTAACAATTGTTCTGAAGACTGAAAATTACTATTGTTTGTTTTGCATGGAGTGGCAGATTAGGGGAATAATGAACTCAGTGAAGGACTATAAGCCAAGAGTAGCAGTATTGACAAGGTGTCTATATAGATCAGAACAAGGCAGAGGCATATTCTAGTTGGGTGCAAGAAATGTTGCTCTATTGTTTGCAATCTTCCATAACTAGATGAAAGAGTCAAAGCATGTTACAGGTTATATTAGAATAGAAAACATTGCAATCACTAATAAAATGGAGGGAGAAGGAATCAAGAAGTATGAGAAACAGAAAAATGAGGTCAGGTTTTAAATATGCAAGCTGATGCCTGTGAGGGGAATAAATCAAAACATAGATGTTCACTTGTGTGAAATATTAAAAAATGTGTAGAGTTAAAAATATCCTAATTTGTGCCTGAAGTGCTGGGGCCCAAGTTGTGGGCCCCAGGTTAGAGTTGACCTGTGGATGAGTCACAACCTAGCAGAATGTTTTGTTGTTTCTGTTGGCTTCATGTTCCAGAGGCAGAACCTGGCCCACCTGTGTTTCCATGGCTCCACCCTCACCCAGGTAGTCATGGTTGGGGTGGTGGGTGAAGCCAGGATTATATTAACCAGGAGCCAATTAGTTAGAAGAGCTTCCTGTTGAGTGTGGCTTCTGTTGGGGCTGGTCACACTTTGCTGAGCTCCCTCAGCAGTATCCTTCCATGTGAAGGGCCACTGAGGGAGCCCTCTCTGTCCGTTACATCCAGCAGATGATGTTAGCACCACAGTAGGCAGTGGAGGAGCTGGATCCACGGGAACCTGTGGCAGGGCTGTCTGAAAGAAGACTTCTGAGGGGATGTTGCTGACTTCAGTGTTGGCCTGTGTGATCAGGCAGCTGATGGCAGTATAAAGTGATGATGGCTGAACCAGCACAACTGTGCCTGAAGATCAAAATAAATATCTGCTGGAATGCAATATTTCTATATAAAACATGTTGATTGTGAGGAGTGACAGTCTTGTAGCATGTATCAAGGAGGTAAAATCTTTTGTTCATTACAGTGGCAATCAGCTACTACACTGCATACTTACTGAAGCAGTTCTGCAGAAGAAATATCTGTGAAGGAATTTTTGAGAAGAGATAAGAAGAGGAGGTAATTTGAATGCTTCTATTAGATGAAAAGCTGCTGAGAGCAGAATACTATTAATGTGGCTTATAAATACCCCCCATGTCTTTGTAACTGGAAGACATGAGGACACACTAGGAGAAATGAAAATCTGTTTCAGGTAGGACTATGCAGCTACATGTGCTTAAAATCAGAACCCTTTTCTCTTTCTCAGATCTTTAACAAACACAAAATTAAATTTGTACTGCACATGTATTGATGTTTTTAGTTCCCAAACTAATATTCCTTAAGCATATATTCCATCTAATATGAGACAACCTAACAAAGACCTTTCTCCCTTCCATCATCTTCCCAAAACCCAAATCTTTTTTAAGCTATTGTCTATAGAAACATGTAAAAGCGTTTGAAAGAACTGTCTTTGTTCAGTCTTAAGATGAGAAACTAAGGGGGGGGGGAATCTTATTGCTGTCTTCAATGAGCTAATGGGAGGCTAAAGAAGGCAAAGCCACACTCTTCCTGAAGAAAAAGATGAGAGGCAAGAGACATCTGTTGCAAACAGGGGAATTCTGATTAGATGCTTGAAAAAAATCTTTTAACAGGAAGAGTAGTCCAACTCTAAAATAGTTTCTTCCATAAAGGCTGTGAAACCCCTTTCTTGAAGATATTCAGAACTTGACTGTTGAAGGCCTTGAGCCTGAAATGATCTAACCTGTACCAAACTTCAGTGTAGGCCCTGTTTTGAGCCTCTAGACAGGTGCCTATCCTAAGTTATTGCCAGACTCTGCATTTGCCATGGCTTTTTCATTAAAGTATTCAGAGTAGGATTCTGGGGTTTTTGCCATGGTGATGAAAATAGGATTTTAAAAGTGCTAATCAAAAGATAAACTATCTGCTAATCAAAAGATAAACTATCTCCACAGCAAAAGAGATGTATTCCTCTTGCTATCTGTCTTCAGGTTTACTTTGCTTATTTTTAATAAGAGCTGCTTAATTTAAGAATAAATATAGTTTCTCTGACAAATGTATCATGAGTTTTCTCAGTGAGGACTTCCTGTAACTGCTTACAGCTTACTTAAGAACATTCATTTCTTATACTTCATTCTTTCTCCTACTGATAACCTTCTGCAGGGGCTCAGCTACAATAAGATCTTATTAATAAGAAGATTCACAATGCACATCTGAGATACTTCTGCTGATTTGAAGCAGCTTATGGCAGTAGCAATAGCAAATTCTACTCATATGTCATGACTCTTATATACAATCACAAAATTAGCCTCTCCTGCCAAATGGCAAGGGCTCTGCCTAGTATCAAGTTGAATTTAGCACAATGCTAAGGAATTTGCAGGCAAATGCTCTAAAAAACCAAATTACTATAGATGTATTAAAGTACCAGCAATTGTTCCATACAAAAGCGGACTTAACAAAGAGCAAAAAAACCCTCACAACTCCTTCAGCCACCATGTTCAAGGACGAGTTAAGCCACTTACACATAAAAAGAAACCCCCTTATTAAAATAAGGGCAAGGTTGATTCACAGGCCCATGAGGATACTTATGTTACACTGGAAGTAAACTACAGGTATGGAATGGGCTTAAAGCAGTAAAGAAAGTGTTTTCTGTGCCATTTTTCTGGCACAGTAGGGATTTTACCTTGTTGCTTTTTATCTTGCACTGCTGTAGCAGCTAAATTCCTTGTTGTTCCCATCACCATAGCAAGTACATAGACAGGAATTTTGCAGTGGTTCTCTACCAAATACAACCTTCCGCTCCCACAGGTGCAGGAGCAGGTCTTGGAAACCCCGGGCACATCTAACAAGAGCTTATGATAACAGGAAAAGGAAAGGAAGCTCTGCTGTCACTCCTCTGCTGCTGGAAACCTCTGGATATTAAGAGGGTGGAAAATGGGAGCCACAGTCAGACATTTTATACCACACCATTTGACGTGGCTTCAGATACCCACACATCCCTGAACAACCATCTTGGCAGCCTCAGTTACTCCTTGTAACTGCACTGTGCCAGCCAGAGGCAAGGGGGAAAGACAGCCACAAGGCACATCTTTTTATTCCACATGACAGCACCTCAGCACAAGCTACAGAAGCAGCAGAGGTAATGAAGAGCTGAAGAGGAGGGAGGGTGCAAAGTGAATGAGACCAGGAAGGTAGCAAGTTTAGGAAGTGAGACAGCAGTGGGACAGGGTGGGAAAGGTAGCCAGTCAATAGAGGAGAAAACAAGGGGCCTTGGTTCCTATAGAAATCAATAGGAGTAATGACACTGACTCAAATGAGACCTTAATTATCAGGAAAAGAAGGCTTTTGAAGAGACAATTACTGCTACAGATCTCAGAATGTTATTTACTTACGTATAATGGTAATGATAGCCACTATGCACCATTTCATTCTTCTATTCTACAGTATATATCAAACACTTCACAGAACTGTGAGCATAGGAACAAAACACAAACTAGTGTAAGGAGGTCTAATTAGTGAGCTAATGTCTCAATCACTCACCGGGTTGATCATTATCAGACTCAGTAATTTCCCTGGTTATTCTATTGCATTTTCCAAAAGAAGAAAAAGGACACAGTGTCCTCAAAACAAGGGACGGATTTTGCCACACTTACTCCTACTGAATTATAACATGTCCCACAAGCTCTTCATGCAAGTCATCTGAGAAAAGGGATGTGACAGTAAAACACGGGACTTTAGTAAAAAAAGGACCTCAGTAAAACACATGCCTGGCAAAGTACAACACAGTATGACTGGAGGTGGAAGAAGAAATCCAGCATAAATCTAAATCCTCTTTTTCACATGGCAGCAGTGATCTCACTGGCTGCCTAGACATGTGGTATGCAAATTTAGAAGTACCACTGTAAGAACACCAGGTCTTGATTGCCACCTGCCCTAATTCTTGATATACACAAAAGCACTGGTGTATCTGTTTGAAGTGATAGTATGACACAGCACCATTTATAAGATCATTTCAACTGCTGCATGCCCAGTTTGACTTTGTGAGTGAAACAATGGCATCTTTCACATCATTTTTACATCCTGCTTAGGGAAAATAAACATTTTTAAAGCTCTTTAGTTGTAAGTCTGGAGAAAACTGGATCTTCAAGCTAAGGTGTTTCTTCCTCCTAACCAATTCCCTAATTTAGTCTTATTCATCAGTTCAGAAGGATCCTGAATATCCTGCTTTCATACTGAAGATAATTTCCTTGGCATTACAAACAGAGCATTTGGAAGTCTCATTACAAAGACACTTTCTGAGCAGCGAAGCCAGTAGCCTCACACAGAATCTCAATTCCTTTTTTAATCTGCACAAATAACTGAAAACCTTTCAGGCAGCAACCTTCAAATTTTTTCTCCTTAGGTATTCCCTCAGCTGGAAATGTTAATCTCAAAACTCATATGTTTCTATTTTTAACATCTTCTGAAGGGTTGTTTTTCTTGGTGAAAGCTTCTGAAATAACACTGACTTTTTACCAATTAATGTTTGAAATTGTTTTCCCAAAGAGTCTTTTACATTTCTTGTGTTGTCAGGTTCATTGTAACAATATCCTGATTTCAATCGCCAACTATGCCTTCTTTCTAAAATGACACTTCAGGTTACATCACTAACCTATTCAATAGATTAGAGAGTCAGGGGTAGGAAAATGTAGGTGCTGAATCTCTCCCTTATTTTCCAACATTCTGACAGCAGATAAATTCAGATTGCTTCTTTTCCTTTCAGAGATGTTTGAAATACTTAGAAATTCTTCCAGATATCAAGGAGTAGACTCTGTATAAAATGTAAAATCTTTCTGATTCCCCCTTGGAACCAACCTGATTTCTTAGGTGTGTGCAAGCTCACCCCTTGAGAAAATACAAGAAGACAGGAGGATGAGAGGTCACATTCTCTGTGAGGAAATCTCATTCAAACTGTCCAGCTTATCAGAGATACCTTTATCACTCCCATGTGTTTGTATCTCTGCTGTTAAATAGCAATGCCACTCAACGGGTCTGGATAGGGATATTTGGTGGGGAGGTGAGTTTAGATGGGGGATGTGTGATTAAATAACATTCCTAAAATCCTCAAGTCCCCATAACATTGAGTTATAAGAAATAGGGACAAAATTGTAGCAAGTAAACAGGGGATCCTAGCCCATGGTTCAATAAAGTCAATAATTTCAATAATAGTCAATGCTTCTAAAAGGCACCAAGTCAGCAAAGCCAAATTGTATTCTGCATGACAAGGAGCAGGAATTTAGCCCTTTCCTGTTCTTTTTAGTAGATGTTCTGGTTGTTGCAGAGCACTTATCCATGGACTGAGTCATGCATATACAAATCACACAGACACTGCCCCAGCTCCTGACAGCTCAAACTCTAGGACAGCACAAGGGTGGAGACAGGTTCCTCTCCATTGATGAAAAGGCAAAGGCACACCACTTACTACAGTCTAAACTTCTCGGCAGCAAAAGGCCTGTCCACAAAATATTGATCATCCATGGTATGAACCTGCATTGTCAGTGTGGAGCTTCTCTTATTACAGGAGATTTTTTTTAAAAATATAATAGCCATCAGGTGACAATTTCTGTCTCTGTTTCCAAGGTGCTAACAAAACTAGCCCAGAAACTAACCCTAAGCACAACTCAGCTCCTGCTATCATGTGCCAGGAGTGACACCTTACCACAAATCAAGACACTATAGAGTGTCCAGTTTTCCAGAGCACCAGCTCACAACATTACTGACATTTAAATGTCTACACTAATTAAGAGACCTGTTTTTTTCTAACTTTTTGCAGTAGTAGTCTGTTTTTCCCACTAAAATTTCATGAGAAAGGATGGAGTCCCTCCTGACAGTGAGAGTCCTCACACCACCCTTTTCAGGGGTTCGCGAGCATGGTTTTTGCACTAGTTTCCTAGACAGGATCAGCGGTTCCATGGCTGTTTGACAGTAGAGCTGATAGAAGATAAAAAAACATCTCACAATATTGCCAGGGCTAATTTGTATGTGCAAAGGTTTGAGAATACACTTGGCATTCAGATGGGTGGAAAGGTTTCTGCAGCATCAGTCCAGCACAAAATCTACCTGGTTTGAACACAGCTAAGGCTACCAGCAGAGTGGTACGGGGGCTTAAAAGAAAAAAAAAGTCAAAGGTAACAGGTAGCTACTTAGAGAGCTGCTGAGCACTCACTGACTTCTACCTATGAGTTACCATTAGTTCCTCTCTTACAATGATCATTTCTCACAGAAATACAGAAACCCCACACCCCTCACAAACTTAAAAAACCTATGCTGACATCTGGATATGTAAGGCAATGGCCCACACACCTGAAAAAAAAGGGGTTTTTTGTTATTTCTGTATATGTTTCTTACTAAGTCACATGGATCAGAGGAATATCTAGTGCGAATGGCGATTGAAAGAAGGCTGGAGAGTTTCCCTTTGAAAGGAAAACACCATTCTACATTTTGGAAGTGAGTCGTTTCAGTATTAACACCATTATTTACACATATTCACTGAAAATATTAGTTTCTCAATATCTAGTTTCTGTTAGAAAAGTTGCTTTGCACAATTTTACTCACCCTGAGTTCCCAAATACACTGTGGAGGTACATATTTATACACTCTTCTTACTGAAGCAAGATTTTAGAAAACTATGTTATAAAGTAAAAATTCCCATTCCAGTGGTGTCTGTTTAGCCAAAGTTTTTACAGCTGGGTAGATTAACTGCTTTAATTAAGGTTTTAAAGGGACAAAGTCTGACAAAATTATTTTCTTCTTCCTGAAGAATTCATTCCTGATTTCTGACCTGGAAAATCCTGCTGTATTCTCAGTATTCATACCTGTTTAGCCTTAATGTTTCTGTTTGGTTTTATCCTGGCATCCAGTATGATGCCTCATAGGTCTTGCATTGGAAGAGACAGTAAATTATGAATCCATATCACTGGTAACACCAACATTGGTTGAAATGTAATTTCATTGTAACTGAAAGCTTAATATCACCCAAACTTTGCTTTCCTGTGATGGAAATGTAATGAATTATGGTCATTAATTAATGAAATAGGCATTTTTTTTTTCCATCTGGGAGGCTAAAATATTGCAGAACTGCCTCCCCAGAGTCCTCATACCCTGCACAATACAAATTGTGTCTATGGGAGTCAGCACAGTTTTACATATAAATGGGGTAAGTGCCATTCAGACAGAGACAAAGGAATATAATGATGTTTATTTTTCTTTATTTACTGACTTGTCGGGGAACTGTGGTTTTTTAGCCTTGACAAGTTCCACATGCAAAGTTGCTCTGAGTTCTCCAGTGCAGTCCTCCACTCTACAGCACAGGCGTAGATTCTTGCTGAGGGCAGAACATACCAAGGCCATGGGTTTTGCTGAATGCCTGAACAGCCCTATGCCACCAGATGCTTAAAAGCATTTGAAGATTGCTGGTCTCTTCATAGAGATGGCTCTCTCTTCGTATAGGAGGAGACCTTGTAAACACATTACTGGTGATTACATTTTGAAAAAAAAATATATTTTCTTTCATTTTGACTGAAGGTCTCTGCTACAATAAACACAGTTCATGCCTTGCTGATACCCTAACATTATTAAACTTCCCTAGCCAAACTTGCTGCTGGTGTGGATGTGCTAAATATTTTGTTATTCTTTTAGAAAATGATACGAATTTCTCTACACATTATGAAAAAGAAACGTATATGCTTTTTTCTATTAATTTTCCATGAAAATCAAGTCAACATTTTCTGGTATGTTTCTCTCATCTGCAAAACAAAGGCATTTTCAGGATATCAGTGAAACCAAAAGCTTTGTCAGGGTGAGGTTTTGACAGCTGACCTCTTAGCAACAGTCGTGCCTCTTCAGGCAGACACTTTCCTGCTTAAAGCTGCTAACATTTATACCTAGTAAAATAGCATGTATGCTGACCCAAAGGGGTGACTGATACTCCAACCCACAGGTATTATATTTTGGGTCCTTTGCAAAGGACAAGGAAATTCTTCCCGTCTGGCTACAAAGAGAGAAAAACCACACACAAGGGCTTGCAAAGTGATGCTTTCAAGAAAAACAAGTAAAATCCAACCTAGATAGCTATCAAATGCAGAGCCTACTTTGAGAATCAGTCTCCCAGGAGAATTATCATCATAGAAGCACTTTAATGATGTTTTACTGCATTCACATATTTTTGCATTAATACATTCCAAAAATATTTTAAATGACTATTCCAGTTCCTTGTACCCTTGGTGGATCCATTTGACATTTAAAACTCAATCTCTGTTGAGGATGCACATAGATGAAATTTATTGCGTAATGAGTATGAGAGGCAATAATGCACAAACATGTCCCTACAGTGTATTTATCCTCAAAATGGAGATTCAGATCAATGCAAGGCAAGGTGAAAAATGTTTGCCAAACACTAAGTGACAAAAAATCCTTCCTCTTCCTCTTTAAATAATTTCCCAATAGATGAAGCTAATTCATGGGAGAGGTTGTTTTTTATTTAGAGCAATGATTTTGAGAGTTTTTTTAGATCAAAAACCAAATTGATTTGCACTTTAATTGTTAATACTGGAAAGCATGAAAATATCCTTTTCTTTGTTGAGTTCCACACTCCTCCATTGAGTGAAAGCATTAACACAGGCAGGGAACACAGAAAAGATTAGTAGTGTTCTGCCAGTGTTTTCATCCACAAAGAGCCCCAGTCTGATTTATCTTTCATTTTAGACACGATAATTTAACTAGGTGAAAAAGAAGAGAACAGTAATAGGACTAACTGCTATTAGTATCAGCCTCTTTGCTCAGACCTGTATCTGCCATTGTATCTTTGCAATTCTCAAAGACCTTCAGCAGGTCTTCATGGGCAACAATAATTTTCATTATGTTGAATAATTTTGTACTGTCAACAGATTTTGTCACCTCATGCCATTTTCCTGAACATTTATAAAAATGTTGAGTGACACAAATCAGAGTGGGACCCCTTGCTCAACCTTTCTTTCTGCTCTGAAAATTATCCATTTATTTCTTTTTGTTGTTTTCTGGCTTCCAAGCAGTTATTAATTCTTGAGAGCACCTACCTTTTTCATTCTCTGTTTCATTTCTTTAAGAGCCTCTACTGACAGACTGTGCCAAAACTTTTTCCAAGTTCATGTACACTAGATAAACCAGATCCTCTTTTTTGTTGCACCTCATGAGCCTTTCAACACTGAAGAATTTGTAAGGTATTACTTTCTTCTACAAAATTCTAATAGACTCCTTATTTTTATATTAATATTTATTTGTGTGTCCATTTATTTTATTCTTTGCTATTATTTTTACCAATCGGACCAACACTTTCTGTTGTGTAGTTCTCTAGAACATCCTTAGACTAATGCCAGCTATCAGCTCAATGAACTCTCTGGAAGGTTTCCTGCTTCCGATGTGTTTTTTTAAAGTCGTCTTTTTACGGCTAGTTTAAATGCTTTTAGCAATTTTCTCATCAAAATCTTTTTTGGCTTGCCTTGCTATGACTTAACTTTTAACTTCCTAGACTTTATGTCTATTTTTACTTTCCTCATTTGAGCAGTATATTAAAGATATCTTCTTTACTTTAAAGACTCTCCTTCTTTCTCTTCTTTCAGTACAGACTTTTTTTCTTTTTGAAGATCCTCTTCAAGTCCTCTCTGATTTATGATACACTTACTATGAACCTAAAACATTGATTTGTGATGCACATTAACTCTGACACAAAAAATTAGTCTGAGCCTTCAAACAGTCTCCATGCTGTCTGTAATATTTTTATGCTTTTAGGCACTTTTTAGTTAATCATCTTCTCACTTTTGAGTAACTTTACTATCATGTCAATTTGGGCTTTTTTTCACTTACCAGGATATTGAATTTGATGACACTGTTATAGGTGGCTGATAATTATATCTTCAGCCAGTCTCTATATATTGTCCAAGATTAAATCAAGAGCTGCTTTTTACAGGTAGGACAAAGTGCTCTAAGGAGTATATCTAATGGTGTTTGAATATTTAACCAGTGCTTCTTGGTGATATAACCTTTCTGAATCTAAAATAGACCAGGAAAGTAACAAACATTTTATATTATCCATGTCTTTTCTTCTTTGCCTCAGTCTAATGACGAGGTATCCCAGGCATATGGGAAAAGATCTTGTACCCTTTCTAGGAAACCAGCACATCTGCTTTCTCTGAATCTGCCTCTCTGAAGTGCTGTACACTGCTGCCTGCAGCATGGGGAACAGAAGGAGGAAATTGAGATCTGGGTACAGTTGCAGCGCTACAGTCTTATCTGCATGTGGTGGGATAGCTTACACAACTGGAGTCCTTCAGATAACTGGAAGAAACCTCATGTTTGCAGACCCTGATATGTGCTGAAGGGATGATACAGTATGACACAAACAATCCAGGAGTTTTCTAGAATGCATTGATAGCAACATGCCAACACAGGTGATCAAAAAGTCAATAAGTGAAGATGCCCTCCTGGACCTCGTACTTAGAAACAAGATAAAACCAGTCAGGCACGTGAAGGTCAGGAGCAGCCTTGGTTGCAGTGACCATAAGATGGCAGAGTTCAGGTTCCTGAGGGGAGTAAATAAGGCAATAAACAGGATCACAACCCCAGTTCAAGGATGTACTTAGAAGAATCCCAGCCCTGGAGAGAAAGAGGGGTCCAGGAAAGCTAGTTGATTCTCAAGGATCAGCTCCAAGCTCAAGAACGGTCCATTTCAACAAGCAGAATATCAAGCAAAAGTGGCAGCAAGCCTACATGGATGAAGAAAGAGCTCTTGACTATATTCAAACATAAACAAGATATGCACAGGAGGTGGAAGAAGGGACGGGCGACCCAGGAGAAGTATAAAGACACTGTCCAAGGGAACAGATTAGGAAAGCCAAAGCCCATCTGGAGGTAAATCTGATGAAGGAGGTGTAAGGAAGCAAAAAGGGCTTTTCCAGGTACATAAGCAGAAAAAGGAAAATGAGGGAAAATGTGTGGCTGCTGCTGAACGTGGCAGCAGCCCTGCTGCCAAAGAACACAGAAAGACCAAGGTTCTCAGTGTTTTGTTTGCCTCAGTCTTTCCTGGTAGCACTGGCGTTTAGGAACATATCTCAAGCTCCTGAGACCAGTGGGAAAGTGTGGAGCAAGGAAAACTTACCCTTGGTAGAGGAGGAGCAGGTTAAGGAACATTAGCCATGATAATCATGTTAATCACAAGCCAATGCAACCTGATGGGACCATGAATGGTAAAGGAGCTGCTCAGTGTTATTGCAAGGCCATGCTCAATTATCTTTAAAAGGTGGAGCAGGTTGTCCTAATAGGCTGTGCCATCTCCATCCTTGGTGGTTTTAAAAACTCAACTGAACAAAGCCCTGAGCAATTTGGTCTGACTCTAAAGGTGGCCCTACTTTGGGATAGAGTCCTTCAGAAGTCCCTTCCCATCTGGATGACTGTGTGGTATGTAGCATGACATGGTCTCTGTCTGTCCTCATTCACTGTCACCACTGTGACAGTGTGACATTACATGGACTGTCATTCACATGGCTATCTCGTTCTGCTCTGCCCATTTAGGTGTGGAATTTCTGTCCACAGGAATCCCATGGTACAACTAGTTACATCATCTTATTTCATTTATATTGTCTGATACTTTTCGTAATTTATTCAGCCTCTTTCCCAGTGGAAATATCTGCTCTGTCATCCTATGTAATTTGTGCACTGTTAATAATGTTGTTCTGAAATTCTGCCTTCTATCTACTTTCTGTCTACAAAGTCATTTTTTAACCCAGTCATCCTATTACAACCATTTTAACTTTCAGATTTACAGTCCAAGTCTGTTGCCTCAAAAAAAAAAAAAAAAAAAAAAAAAAAAGAAAAGAAAAAAAAACAAGTTTGGG
>JAVSBS010012781.1:0-13771 GCA_033124195.1 Coracias cyanogaster | reverse complement strand
GCAACAGTAGCACATTTTTGAGAATGTATTCAACAAAGCAGGACTTTATTACTAAAGTTTTGTGTATTTTATTTTCTCACCTTGAAAATACATGCACAGTTGTACCTATTGTTTATATTTTAATATACATTTATATAACACATATTGTTTAAATCAGTAGTTGTTCATCTAAAAGTGGACAATGTTAGCATAAATGTAATACTGTAAGATAATTACAAAAAAGGAGAAAATATTATAATGGCAACTTAGCAGTCACACAATATGCCTATAGAGTGCCTGTAGGTAAAGTTTCAGCGTACGGGCTACAGGAAAATTTGGTTATAAGACTGATCAATATATTGTTCCAGTAACTAAGCAAACCAGATATTTCTCTCTGTGGCTGGCATAAATCAAACATAATTATTTTGACCAAGGCTTTTTGCTGTTGTTGTTGCATGAATTCCTTATAACATACCACTGTGTGGCCTGACAAATACTTAGTGTGGGAATTTGGCCTTCTGTGATTTTTGTCTTTGCTTATTTGTTCTCACACACTGAGTGGGAGAATGCAGACTCACAGGAACTAATGAGGTAATTTGTAAACCTGTCAGCAAAAGACATGAGAATTAATCTAGTGGTGATCTGGTGAAAGGGGAGATGAGAATTGCAGAGGCCTCATTTCACCACTGCAGCAAAATCCTTATTTCTACATCAAGACACGCTTTTGTTGCAGAAGCAAATCTCAGAGCTTGATGTTTCTGATGTGCAGGAACACATGATTGCCAGCCAGCATGCATCCACAGGAGGCCTGAAGTAATACCCGAATTCCCTCTTCACCTAAATCCCACATTAACCTTCCATATTTGAGCTGTATATTTCACTCTTTGTGCCTCCCTGCCAGTAGTGCTACACAGGGTATAAACTCTGCAACAGATGTGATATTCCATCTCCAGCACTCCTATTCTTTGCATGAATGTCTGCTTGGGGTCCCCCTGAAGGAGACTTCTCAAGGATGAAATTGTGCCAAAATCCATAAAAGCTGTTTATTGACATATTACTTTTATTCTATATGATTCTTAGCAACAGTAGCACATTTTTGAGAATGTATTCAACAAAGCAGGACTTTATTACTAAAGTTTTGTGTATTTTATTTTCTAAAGAGGAACCAAAGATAGCAGTCCATTGTGCAACTTCATGTTTGTTAGTTTTATTCTGCAGGGAAGTGAGAGGGATCTTCTACACCTGTTGTTATTCTTTGTTTTTCATGGGGGAGAAAGAAGTCGTGCTGGCTTTATTGTTGCTCTATTTTTCCTACTCACATTCTCAAGAGAGACATCTGAGGAGAAAGCTCTGAAAACGTATGAAAGCAGAAATGTTATGAAAGGCAAGGGAGGTGGTTTTATAATAACCAATGAGGACAGCTTCCCAATGTGAAAACAGTTTTTGGAGGGGAAACTACTGTATAAAACTTAAATGATTAGGATGCTTAGATAATTCTTAATTGCTTAGATGTTTAGAAAAGTCTTAATTGTATTATGAGTTTCCAGGTAAGTCATGAGCTATTCTGAATAAGACCAACCTGTTTCATTGTTCTATTACTTGGCATGCTTTATCAATATCTGCTTACATGATTGCAGTGTTGCTGATCTCCACTGGCTATCTGATGATGCATCAATGCCATACTGAGCAAAGGCCCACTGGGATAATAGGAACTTTTTGCCTTGCAGTGGCCAGTCAGGAATGAGTTCTATTTGACCTTTGCTTGACACAGAAGCTCATGGTGTCTCATGGTACAACCCCTATCTCAGACAAGTTCACCAGAGACAGATGAGACTTCAGAAGTTCTTACAGGAACAACACACATACTGTGTACTTCAGTTGACCGGTTTATTGACAGCTCTCAGAAAAATGTTTAAATACCACATCCCATGCCATATTCTCATTTCCTCAGAAGACTGTAATAATAATAATAGTGAAAAAATATTAAGCATTATGATGTAATGAGAATCTTCATATCTGATTTATTTGATTTTTTTCTGACGAAAAAGCTGAAGACTTGATCCCTTGCCCTGCAAAGAGTAAGGATATGGGTTATGACTGAGGCAATGATTTTGTCAAGGATAAATCTTGTCAAGCAAATCAAATGCACTATTGCAGGACAGGGTTTTAGGGGATAAAAGAGGAAGCAGTGGTTATCATATAAATTGACTTTAGTAAGGTTTTAAGGGCAGAATCCAGAGGAAAGCAGCAAAAGCCTTTGGAAGTCTAGAAAGCATGACCTTCAAGGAAGAACTGAATAATCTCCCATTTCTTGGCACTAGGAAGAGAACATAGAACAAGGTCTATGAGAGAAATATAAAAGTATATGGAAAGATGGTGCAGAGAAGAAAATAAACTGCATCCCAAATACATAGTCAGTAAGACAAGACACAGCTTAAACGGATGCATGAAAACGTCCAGGCAGTCATGAGGAAAAATGAGAAAAGGAAGGTTAATTAAACACTGGGATGTACTGTTGGATGGATAAATTATATCTCCATCATCAGTTTCAAGAATAGGTCAGACAAACAATGGTCAAGAATGATGCATCTTGATCCTGCCTTTCAAGAGGCTGATATCTTAAGGCATCTCCTGACCTTTCAGTTGTATAATATAGAACTTTGGCTTTAGGTACTGAAAATAGCTGAACTCTTTATAGTAGAATACACTTTTCTTAAACAGTTCTGAGCTGATGAAAAAAATCTTGATATCTTTCCCCCCAGATAAGTTATTTAATTAATGCTGCGTGTTGTTATTTTGCTTTTGTTTAAAAATCACATTGTTTTTCAAGGGTCAGACTGCTTTTAAGTAAGGACTCAATTTCCAGTCATTAATAAAGATTTTAGAAAACATTTTGTATAAAATTCAGACAGTAAAACCAGCAGCTTCACATAGGAATTACAGGAACCTGCATAGAGTTTTTTTTTCTATAATTTCACTTATAAGAAAGTTCCAGAGACCTTAGGAGTTATACTGTTTCACCCTGAAGAGGTCAGGCAAGGGCAGTAGGAATGAAAGTTACCACCATAACACCCTGTTAATTAGCTGCTGCCTTGTTTTCGAGACAAGGTGTAGTTCAGCTACTTTATCTATCGTGTTCATTATCTCTTCTAAGCCTTTAAACCAATAGAATAATTATTTCATTTGTATGATGGTGATAACTGTCCAGCAGGAGCAAATCTGAGACCATCAATGGATTTCCCAACAGTGAGTCTTTATTAGGCAATGTTTGCATTATTTGTATGCACAATTTTGTGTATCATGTATCATCCTTCTGTAAACACTTTAAACATGGGCAAATAGTGCACAACAATATCTGTAAATGTTCCTTCAATAAATTGTTCATTTTCTTTCTTCTGTGCTTTTAGAAGTGCAATATGCACGGCAGATCATGAATAAAAATTTTTTAAGACAGGGCTACTTATGTTCTTTGGGCATGAATTTTCAAACAGAGGCTTACACAAATATGTGAGCACACTGGAAATATACACATCCATCATGAAAGCTCTTTGTGGATTTAATGCGCCTTTGAACCAAGGAGCAGATATAGCATATGTGATTTGGATTATCAGTGACCCAGTACATAATAAGGCTGACAGTCATAGTAATTAATTCAAAGGCAACTCAGAGCTTGCACAAGCACTGTGGCAAAGCCCACTTCCTGATGAATCTTAAATAGAAGAGAGTGAACCAATGACAATCACTGGCCTGTGAAAAAAAATGTGCCAAACTTTCCTACTGCAGTTCTTTTCAGCTTTGCTTGTTCCCTTGTATCTCAGTTCCCTTAGCCACAACAAGGCTCCCCATTACCTCCAGTACATGGATCTGAATGGAGGTACAGGTGGCTATAGCTTAAATGGAGCTCATCCATCACGTGAGAAAGGATAAAGCTGAGAATAAGCTTAAAGCTTGTGATTATATTACCTGATTCTGAGAACATAATTTGTATGAAGGTCAGCAACATCTGCAAAAGAATAAGATAAAAGTAAGAAAGAAAATACAATGGGTTTGAGAAAAGCAGTCATACAAAGTAATCAAAAGGAATGAGAATTTACTGATACAAGAGAGGTATTTGTGACTCATTCCAATACAGTCAATAAAATGAACTGCAATAAAACCTTTCTTATCATCTTGAATAAAATGCAGAAATTGACAATGATACAGTAAGAGATGCAAATACATTATCAAAAACATGATCATTGTAAAGCAATATTTATAAAAACTAACTAGAAAGAGGTAAAAATATGGAATGCCACAGTAAAAATTTATTTAACTTTGTATGAAAAGACAATAGTCACATGAAAACCTTATAAACAGAAAAAAAACCTGCCCCCAGACATTGATTACGACCTGATATATTCACACAAGCAATCCCATTTTTATACATGGAAATACTTACGTGAGTAAAACTTGTTATATCATCCCTAAAATAGTAGTATTTAGAGGACTATTTACTCTGGCCTCTCTAACCCCTCCTATTTTAAGTTATTTCATCTGCTCATTCAGCTCCATCAGTATTAGCCACAGTAGGAACATCAGTTGATGTGCTATAATATAACTTTTCCACACTTTTTGTGTTCTTCCATGGCAAACAGAGGAGCTGCTGAGCTGAGCTGATCCTATGGTGGATGTCCAGAGCCAGCAGGAAGGGTCCTCTGAGGTACAGTGGTTACTATCTGCCCACCAGCATCTTAAGGACTGCCTCTGGTATACTCCTGTATATCAGATTGTTTTCAGACTTGGGTTTGGGAGAAAGGTACCCCAGCATCTACATAGAGAGGTTGCTCAAAACACTTGCCTCTGATTTGGGTGTGCAGGATAGCCAAGGAACTTGTGTCTCTGCCCTTGAGAGCCTCTGCCAGTGCTTGGGAGCTTTCATTCTGGCTGAACCACATTCAGTCACCCTTTGGCAGGGTGTACAGACTTGGGCCCTTTCTCTAGCACAGATGTAGAGAGCACTTCTGATGTCCTCAGGCTGACAGTGTGGGGTTTTTGCCATTGCGTACCCTGCTTGGCACCATTTTCCCACCTGCTCAAAGACCACCTCGTGAGGAAAGGTGTGAAAAATGGGGCAAGGTGACCGTCCTTCTCACAGGAACTTCAATGCTTGCATGACTTGTATGACTTGGGCTTTTGCTGCCTGATTGTCTGATATTAAGTAATGTAAGTGACCACTGAAGCAATGCACCCTGACAGCACCATGTTTACAGAAAGATTTAATAATCTATAGGATGGAATTTTCAAGATTAGTAAATGTATCTTTCCTTTCTTGTAGTTTTGTATGCTTTATTTTCTCAGCACTCTGTCTTTTCAGCTGTCCTTTGTCTCCTGGCTTCTATCACAAGTATTGCTGTGCCCATTCTGTGTACCTCTTAGCATCATCTCCCCCTGCCTATTGTCTTCCAACCTTCACAAAAACACCTGCTCCCTCTTAAAGATGTCTAACCATGAGGTTTCTGCCCTAAGCACTGCAATCATTTCTGTCCTTTCTTGTCCTCCCTCCCCTCCATGATGTTGCTACCTTTTCCCCCCATGAGACCATTTAATTTCATGAAAGAGTTGTCCTTGATTTTTAAGTGTTGAGTAGATATGTGTAACATAAATTGCAGTGACATTGAAATGAGTATCCAAATACACTTATGAGGAACCAAAACAGCAAGCAGAATCTTCACTTTCTTATATGAGAAGACCACATCAGATTATTTGAAAAAAAAAAAAATAGCTGAAGAAATGTTCCCCAGAGATTTCACTGTGATAAGGTCAGTGAAAATTAGCAAAGATCTGCAACCTAGAGGAGAAATCTCTGGGATAGATTGAGTAAACCCACCTGTGGTGAGAAAAGTCACTCTCTTTCCCTGAGCAATGAGACCCAGGAGGTATTCTGCATCTGAGAACTGTGGGGCAAGACCACACCAACACTGGGAGACCACAGGGAAACCAACTCCTTACAACATGCACTGTGTCATGCCTCAGCTCCAGTCCTACACAACACAGAAACCATGAGGGAGAAAAGTGTTATAAAGACAGAGAACATGCTGATGGAAGGCAAAAATGTTTTAAGGGAACACAGCACAGGAGAAATAATACACTGAAATCGTCTCCACTGCTAACCTGTAGGTGATCCTTTGAGGCTCAGTCTACCTATCCTAGATTAGGCTGAGGTACTTCTCGCTCACTTTTCTTTTCATCTTCTTATCAATCATCAAAGCAAATGTACAAGTTTATACTCCCTTTGCAGTATGTTTTATCCTGGAGATTTGAGTCAAGGAGTGATTGTAGAGCAGTCACTGCCATAGCAGGGGAGGATCCTTTTAGAGACAATGAGAAGGTCAGACTCTACAAAGGCCAGATGTCTTCTCAGCCCCATAACTCCTAGCCCACATCATCACATACCCAAGTTGGCTACCAACAGGAAGGAAATATTTCCCAACTTTTTCTCCTTTGAGATGGAAGGTCAATGTGATCCCCTCTGAGCAGGCAGGTGGCATTTCTGACTCCCTCTCGCTGCTCATATAGAGACACCATGGACCAGAGAGACTGGCACCAAGAAAAAATTGCCTCCAGCATCCACCATGAAGTCTACTGTTCACTTGTTTAGCACCTGCAATTTGTTTGCAGTTAGGTAGGGCACCACATCCACTCTTATAGGCAAACTACCCAACTCTCTTTTGCCTTTTCCTAGCACTGTCTCTTTTAGTACTCTTGCACCACATTTTTCTCTTTTGAGGACCCTTGCCCCACCTGACCTGGTGGAAAGTGGATAAAAAGGGGATTAATAGAGCTCGCTTACAGTGTTTGGTAGAGATTTACAGTGCTTCCTCTCATTTCTGCCATTACTCTGTGGGGGTAAAATCAATGATACTTTCTCACTTGGCAGAAGCATCTCACACGTGATATACGGAAATTATTGGCTCAGTATATGTGATCGGAACTCTAACAACTTAATTTATTTCCCCTTGCTCCTCTGCATCACAGCTAACTTTTCCTTAACTGCCTGACATTCTACAGTTACAGTCAGAGCAGTTGTTCTCAGTCTGTATTTACCTTTGAAGGTCAATACTAACTATTCTACCACCCATCTTCCATTTCATGGTTTGGGTTGGAAGAGACCTTAAAGATCATCTAGTTCCAACCCCCTGCCATGGGCAGAGACACCTCCCACTAGAAGGTTTTAAATATAAAATTAGCTAGGATTCAGTAACATTAGGTCAGCTGTAAATATATGGGAAACACACAGTTAACATCCCTTGCACCATAACTTAACAGCATTGTAGTGACAGGGATTTCTGATTTTAGGGAAGTTATGATTAAGCTTAAGCTTTATTTCAGTACAACCAAAACTGTATTACGGGCTTGAGGAAAACGTGTGATGGAACAGAGGCCATCCTTAGTGCACTTGTTGCCTTGTACACACTTTTTTAGGTGGAGTATCCCAGGGATTGATACTGAGGCCAATATTGTCTAACATGTTCATTAATGACCAGGATGTTTGGACAGAGCACACCCTCAGAGTTTTTGCAGATGATACTAAACCTGTTTTGTGCTTCCTGTTCTGATTGGGTGTGCTGCCATTCAGAGAGGCCTGAACAGGCTGCAGAATTGGACTGAGAGGAACGTCATGAAACTCAAAAAGGGGAAATGCAAAGTCCTGCATTGAGTGAGAATAATCCCAGGCAGCAATACAGGCTGGGGACAACAGACAGCGCTGCAGAGGACCTGGGAGTCCTGAGGGACAACAGGATGATCATGGTCCAGAAATGTGCCTTCACAGCAAAGAAGGTCAACAGCCTCCTAGACTGCATTAGGCAGAGCATAGTCAGCAGATCAAAGAAGACAATCCTTCCCCTCTACTCAGTACTGGTGAAACACATCCAGACTGCTGGGTCTAGCTCTGGGCTCCCCAGTATGAGACATGGAGATGCTGGAGTGAGTTCAGCAAAGGGCCAGGAAAGTGATAAAAGGACTGGAGTAACTGACATATGAGAAGAGGCTGAGAGAGCTGGAACTGCTCAGCCTGGAGAAGTAAAGTTTTAGGGCAATTTTATTAGTATGTATAAATACCTGATAGGAGGGAATGAAGAAGAGGGAGCCAGGTTCTGCTCAGAAGTGCCCAGTAACAGGACAAAAGGCAACGGGCACAAGCTGAACATACATGGAATTACATCTTAATACAAGAAAACACTTTTTAACTGTGAAGGCAGTCAAACAGTGGAATAGATTGCCTGGAGAGTTGGTGGAGTTTCCATCTTTGGATGTTAAACACCCACCTGGATACAGCCCCGAGAAATTTCCTGTAGCTGACCCTGCTTGAGCAAAGGGCTAGACAACACAGCCTTTAGAGGTGCCCTTCCAGCCTCAAAGATTCTGTGATTCTATTATTCTTCATCAGAAAACGTCTGAGATTCCTTTTTTTTGGTACCTTGCCAGGAAAAAATAACAGATGTTTGCATATAACATCATTACTAATCACAGAGTTTCTTTCCCTAACAAGATAGAAAAGTCTAACACCAAAAGCTTTATTTCTCAAGGCTGCCATCTTGTAAGCAATTAAGTGTCTTTATTTTGTATGAAAGGCTACATTAATTTAATCTGGAGTTTAAGGAGTTTACTCCATAACTGAATCATTACATTAGCGATTCCAGCCTCACTCTAAAGGTAATACCACTTTTCTGGAGTGCCATGAGATTAGGCTCTCAGAGTTCTCAAACCACATGTGTACACTGATTGAAATTACAGGAGGCAAAAATTACTTGCTAATTTGTTCATTTGCATGGCTCTCCCATATCAAACCCTCCAAGTGGACAGAGAGGATATGGTTCATCCCATCTGGTCATGGGCTGCTGCATCTCACCATCAGCATGTTAGAAAGTCCATGCAATGCTCAGAGAATATGTGGTCAAGCTAGGTTCCCATGATGAAGTATTCTGTGCAGCTCTTACTGAGCCACTAGTTTTAACTTCTTAATCTATTTACTCCAGTTTTTGGACACCTGATGCTCCCAGCAGAACCATGTGTTTCTAGTATTCCCTACCCTCCGTTCTCTAGAAGATGTCCTTCACCGCCTATCTGAATTCACTTTGGGCTCTGCTGGTGGCAGTAGGTCCTATCTGTTGCTGAGTTCACATGTTCTCTCTTCACTGCCATGACACTGATACCTAAAGCTTGCATGATACTTAACAGAAAGGGGAAGGCAGCTAATGGGGTTGCTTTGAAGAGCAAATGGTTACTCTGAAGAATCTGAGTACAGAAATGTTCTTCAGAAAATTGTCATGTCTGTTGCCCGAGATTAACATAAAAACATGAACAAATACAGAAAAAGGTATGTGTTATCTTGCTCTACATAACATGCTAAGCATAAGTAGGGATGTGCTTTTAACTGTTTCATATTTTTATCTAGGTGTAATGACCTTCAGATTAACTAGGTGTGGGATTTGGGGGTGTGGGATCTGAAGCCACTGTTGCTATCAACACATGAGGAGAAATACAAAGCCCTCTGATATGGCATAATTTTAAGTAACTTTGAAATAATTTTAAAACTGTCTACCTGAGTATAAAGGGAATGGAAAAGACATCATGAAAACTCAACTTTGGAAAACATTTGTGTAATACCATAGAAAGTAAAATGCAGGAGTTATTTTTTTACTATTATGTAATATGCAAAATAATCTCATTTGCATTACATGCACTAATTTCATGTGGTTTTTTCAAACTTGGCCTTCGGTGTTGGTCTACAGTCATCCACAAAGTCTACCAAAATTATTAGGGATAGATTCACACTAAAGATTTGAAAGTACTTCTCATCCAGAAGGTCTAATTGAACAAAATACTGCTCACCTTATCTCCACCTTTAATCCCTTACTCCAGTTCCCTGGGAAAGCAAAGTGAAGAGGACAGAAGGCAGCAGCAGAGTACCCTGACAGTCTTCCAGCACAGATATCTGAGGGACTAAATTCACATAGTTTGTGAATCTTTCCTTGACTTCAGTAACTTGACTTTGGATAGGGCATTCTTTTAACTACAGTTATACTTAAAAACACTTCAGATAATTACAACCGGTACAACTGAGGACAAAGGTTTAGTATAGCTTGAACTCATGGAAAACAGGATTGCTTTTTAAATCCTCCTTAGAAAGACATACTCACTACAAAATTAGCTCCAATCCAAGTTATCAAGGGAAAAAACAGTGATCTATATTTGCTTCCATTTTTCCAGGATGAAAAGTTCACTGTGACAGAGGGACTAGCTAGGACTGCAGATGAGCCTTTAAGAAATTAGTTTAGGAATTACTACAATATGAGCACATTATAAAGCAGCCAGAGGCACTAGTATTTGGATTCAAAATGCATGAAATCACTACTTTCTCTATTGATGTGAAGAATAATTTCTTAATATACCAACCTGCTTACTTTTCATCTGTCTTTCCTACTTTCACCACAGAGCTCACAGAAAAGCCATTAGAGACTGACAGATCTCTCCTTTCTTATGTGAGCACCTTCTCCATGAAATCAAGTACTTAATTGCCCCCTCTAGATTAAGATATGTTGGGGTAGAGGAGAAAACGCTTGGGCATGTTTTTTAACAGATCTCAAAAATAAGGGGTTTAATTCACCTCTAAAGTTTGGTAACTTTCAGCACAGACATCATTAATAACCCCTTTATGCAATTTTCCTAAATATACACTGTCCCAACTGGTTTTTTTATTGCTATCCTTTATTTGAAACCCAGGTTTAAACTAAATGGCTGTGAATTCTTGTGTTTAAAGCTGAAGAAAATGCAGAGAGAAAACTTCTGAATACGCCATTGAGTCACAAGAAACGGAGCCTGCTGTCAGGGTCATGGAAATGCAGGGCACCCTGGGTTATGAGCAAGCCTTTCTCTGAGATGAATATTGACAGGACTATACCTCTCAGACAAAGCTATCACATCAAATCCCAACATCTTCATTTTTCAAGGCAAGGGAGATAAAGAGCTGACATTTCAAGACCAAGTCAGAGAACCTACAGATTAAACACTAATCCAAACTGTCCCTTCTCTCTCTGCTATTGTCAAGGAGGAGAGAGAGCTATATTAAAAGGAGAGTATAATTCTGTTGATTGATTTGCCGAGTCCTTGCATATTTTTCAAGGTTATGACATTACAGTTTGCAGTGAAACATGGAAGTCTAGTTTTGGTTTTTTCTAACATGAGAGTAACAGAAAATATTAGATACTGTATTCTAGTGATATCTTGTTAGCATTCTATGTGTAGATCACTTATGTTCTTACAACATTTAGACTTATTTAACCTAATTTTAACCTAATTTTGTTTACATCCAAATCACCCACCTTTCTGCTGAGTATGCTAAGCATGGGGCTTGGAGAAAGGCAGGAAAGGAAGATAAAAGCACACACACACTCCACTCACTGTCTCTTGCTGCTGGTTTGTTGGGGTTTTTTTAATTTGCTTTACATGAAGTAATCAGGACTAGTGAAGTCCAGAGGGTGAGAAAAAGAACATATACACATAATAATACACACCACTTTTCAGAGGACATGGGTTGTGTGCCTATGTGTTTATTTTTACTATAAACAATTAATGAATAAATTGCTGAAAGTATTTTCAGGCTAAGAATTGGAGCCACATTTAAATCCCTCCAGACAAAGTTCTTGATCACAGGGCTTCACAGCTTTGCTCTCACTGACATTTTCTCACTGGTAAGCATGAAGTGACTCCATACTGAGTGGCTCATCAGCAGGATCTGCCTCAGGCAGAGAAGCAATGAGATGGCCCTTTCTCAGTTCTTGGGCTGCAACTGAATTTTATTTCCCCTCTCCAAAGACTCAAGACAACATTGAACACAGCATTTTTGAGAACTGGGTGAGTGCTCCAATCATCTTATCCAACAGCTTTGCCTTTAAAAGAGCATAGAAGTGTGTTGCAATGTATCAAAAATGTATGTATGACGCTGCTGGGCATGATGGAAGGACCCCCAGACCCATTTAGATAGCAGTAGGAGGCAAGGAAAGAAAACCTAGGCCACCTTAACTGGCATCAGGTCCCTTTCTGTGAAGAAGAGAGGCAAGTACCTAGCTCCAACATGGACACCTACATAGAGACATTTAAATTCAGGAAATTAATTAAATATTTCAAAATGGAATCTCACCCTTCCTATGAAAAGTTGTAATCTTCGGTGTAACTTTGTTAGATGCTTTCATAAGAGCAGGAAATAAATTCTTATTAAAATTTGCCACCTCTTTAGGATACTACAGAGTCCCTTCTCTGTTATCAAATTCTTTTCCCATTCTTCATGGAGAAGGGAAGATAGTACACTGCAACCAATATTATCTCCATTAGATCTTACTACTTCTTGCAAAATATGATAAGACTATATCTGTAAGTGTCAAGTCCCTGAGGGGGAAGTAGCTTTGTTTGTAAAATCTCTTTAAGCTGTTCCTGCCTTGCCCTCTCATTCTCACCTGTGCACCACTGCTTGATGTAATTTGTACAAGCCCCACTAATGATTGCACTGACATAACTCCAGGAGTTACAAAGTGCTGCAGAAATCAGAAACTGGAGGGATAACCTAGGTTTTACTGAACAGGTTTTACTAAAAACTATGTTTTCATGCAGACCTCTGCTCTGAGACCACAGATTTCCTACTGAGCTGCAAATGAAATTCCCCCTGTGGCATGTGTGTTCCCTTGAACTCTTCCCAGATCACAGCTGCTTTGGGAAGAGTCACACCTGGAGACTCTGCTTCTACACCAGTGTAGGTTTTTACCTCTGAGGTCTCCCATCTGAGCAGTGACCAAAACCAATCTTTCCTTCAGCTGTGTGATACTGAGATCAATGTCTGAGGCAGTGTGTATGACAGGGAATCTCTGGCTTGAGGAAGAAAAGGCTAGATGTGATGTGGACTTTTTTATTATTTACATTTGTCACTTTAATCTCAATCTACAAGTGAATATCTTGTTTTCTCCTACTGCAAAATTCAAGAGTTCTGCTTTTGCCTTGCAAGACTTTATACTGGAGCCACAAGAAAGGTGCGAGATAGGCATGCTGATTTACCAGCTGTCTCCCCAGACAACAGAGGAGATGCCAGCAGCAGAGAAAATGTAATATTTTTTGTTCCCCTTGTATTTAAAAAAAATAGGAATAACTTTTCCTATCAACGAAGTGCTTTCTGAAAGGGCATTCTGGTTTTGAAGAGAACAAAGCCATACTCCTGCATTATCCAGTGCATGCGATGAAACGGAGATACATACATATGCTGCAATTCACCATGAGGTGTGTTGGTTCATCCTATACAGAGGATATTTTTAGATTGTTTTCTTAAAAAGCCTTCCAGCATGAGGCAAGGCAAAGAGAAGATATACATAAAATGAATACATAATATGCACTTTGGTACAAAAAAACCCCAAATCAACGGTCAGCCATATAATTTGCTTACAAAAAACATATCTGAAATTGCTGCTTTTTTAGGGCTCAGCTAAGGCCACTTTGCAATAGCTGAATGGTGATTAAAGAGAGCTGGAATTTTTAATTATAATAAATCTTTAATATTGAGAGGTTAGCAGATGGTATGTGAAAGAACTTTAGCAATAGGAAGACTCATTTAGAATCATAGAATCATTACGGTTGGAAAGGACCTCCAGGGTCATCAAGTCCAGCCTTCATCCCAACATCTCCCTAACCATTAGACCATAGCCTCAAGTGCTACATCCACTCGTTTTTTAAACACCTCCAGGGATGGTGACTCCACCACCTCCCTGGG
>JAVSBS010012780.1:0-145824 GCA_033124195.1 Coracias cyanogaster | reverse complement strand
TCCCCGATGATTCATGGGAGTCGTAGTTTAAGCTGACTTAAAAAGACATTTTAAAAATGGTGGGTCCGTTTGCCACAACCTGTCTTACCAGTTTGTATGGTTAAGAAGTCAAAGCACTGTGGTTGTGCTGGACAGTCTCCTTGGGAAATAATACTAAGCCAGGAAGCTTTCTAACCTGCTTTGTAACCACTCATGAGTGTTCTCATCTATTATCAAATCTGTAAAGACTCAGCAGATGTGTTGAAGTGAATTAGTGCCCAGTATGAACACACTCAGGATAGAAGCTGTCTTAATTTGGTTCGATTTGGTCATATTGGAAGTTAGACAAGTTATTGCAGGCTAACAGATAGCTGGCAATTATATGAGTGCTCTCAAGCAGAGGCAAAGAAAATGTCTTTTGATTTTATTTAGCCATCACTGGCCAGGTTAAGTTATTTATAGGCTAAAAGCATGCACGCAAACCCTTACTCTATTGGGCCAATCTTAGTGCTTGCTAAGTACGCTCACACAGAGACTTTAATGCAGCTTCACTAGCCTATTTCTTCTAACTGTTATTATTTTGGGAGAGTTTCTGGTAGTGGATGTGGCATGTGGCTCTTGCGCAGTGGCCACATCACCTCCAGCCTCTTGTGAGTTGCAGCCCAGTGTGTCCCTCTGGGGATCCCTCTTCCCAGCCTCTCCACTGTCTGAGAGAAAGCACCAAACAGCAGATGGAAAGTGTCGATCAGAGGGAAAGAGGCAACTAAAAAGACTGTTAAAAAAGTTTAGTGATGTGCTGGAGGAAATATCTAGAAAAGTCGGAAACATTCAGCCCTATTCCTGGCTTACCAGACCATCTCTTTTCTTTCATGGGTGCCTTGTGATGCTCACATATCTGCCCAGACAGGTTTCTGTGGGCAAGCTGACCCTGATTGCCCACTCTTTCACTGCCTGCTACTCCAGATTAGTGCCAGTTCTCAGCTGTGGTGCAAAATTGTTGAAATCTTTGAACATGCAAGCATCAGACCTTGGGTACCAACACTCCCAGAGTTTATGGGTGAGTAAACTGGCTGAGGGGCATGTTCATCCTGTGTTGTACCAGAGCTGATGCACAGAGATAGTAAGCTCAGGGTAGACCCTGCTGCCGAGAAAGCAGGAGAGACTGACCAAAGGTTTGGCACTCTTGGTGGTGCTGGTTTTTTAAGTTGCCATTTCCCTATTATGGGAGCTGTTTACCCACTGTGGTGTCAGCTCTGCAGACTTTCTGTTCTATAAATGCTGATGGGCTTTCCAGTTTAATGAAGAAACCAGTTGCAATACTGTCCGCCCTACCACTTTCAATTTTACTAGTATGCAAGGGACTGAAAAATGCAGACAGAAGGAGCAGAAGTTGGGGGTGGGGCTGCAAGAGACAGAATGGCATCAGTTCACTGGACATGTTGCGACAGAAAGAATCAGCCACGACACTCCAGCAGGCCCTGGCCTCCTACAACTGACCACATTCCTCCAGAAACCAGTGTAGGAAAAAAAATGTACATGTTTTATTTCAGTAAAAGTGGGCCCAGAATGTACTGGGTTGTCTGAACCTCAGGGATAACAAAGGGAAGGAGAGGGGTAAGGCAGGCTAATAATGAAATGGTTGTCATGCTTCAAAGTGCATGGCCTTCTGTTTCTGAATAGCAGACAGTCATGCTCGGTGCCACCAGGCTCTCCGCACCAGCCTGGCTTGTAGGAAAGCAGCGCGTACTTCTTGGGGAACAAACAGACGGGAAAGGATTTCTTCAGGAGCACTGGCTGGGTCTCTTCCTGGGATGGCCGAAGACACCCATTTATGCAGGCTGATAACAAAAGGAGACTGTGCTGTGTGGATCCACTCTGCAGAGCTCTGCCTCATACAATGGCCCTCGTGGGTGTGCAGCGAGGATCTCAGACTGCTCCAGTATCATGCCTATTGTCTTACAAGTGTGGCAGGCATCCATAGAGCAGCTGGGCAGGCAAGGAGAAGAGCAATTTTCTGAATGCATTCTGCTGAGTGGATGCAGGGCTACAATACAGCACAAACACTCCATCTACCTGAAGTGTAGACCCACTGCTGCCAATAGATTAGCCTTAATGACCTTGGAAGTTTTAACTCAGAAAAGCAACCATGTTTCTGGCTGTATATATGAAGCATCTCTTTGTGGTGGAAATCTTTTTGGGGAGATTATGTCTGTGGATGCCAGAAGGTACTTGGCAGTAAGTGCCTTGTTCGTTTGGCTCCCTGCACAGTCTCCATAATCCACTCACTGCCTGATGATGGTCTTCAGCTGCAAAATTCAGACCCCCATCTTAAAACACTTTTCTGTCCTGTCACGCCCTATGCTTGAAATTTAAGTTTATATCTGCTCAGCACTTCTTCACTTCAGGAATTTGGTTTGGGACTAGCTGCTAATGAATTAAATAGTTTAACACTTTTTTTTTTTTTTAATAATGCTTTTGCAGCAAAAGCCCATCAGGGAATACAGAGATAATCAGCTTGAAGAAAATCTTGAGAAACCTGTCTGCACCTCTCCAAATAGGTCACCCACCAGGCAGCATCCCTGAAAATTGTATGGGGTGCCTCTGAGATAGCCTCCAGATTATTTATGGTGTTATTATTCAATTAAGTGGTGGCGGGGGATCAGCAAGGGTGGTGGTGAGATCCTCATGTGCTAGATATTTTTGGAACCTACAGAGGAAAAAATAAGAGTATTTAGGATTGAGTAATTACAAGGGTTAGTATTTAATAGGGAATTTATACTCCAATCCATAGATACTAGTCTAGCTGAGTAACTTTGTATGGTGGTATAGTAATGAAAGCACTCATCAGACAGGTAGCAAGGATGCTACCTATAAATAATTAGTAAACGATCTATGGGAAATTAGGGTGGATATGCTTGGACAATATTTTATGACAATCCCTAAATTATGGAGCTAGATGCTCTAAAATGTAAGTCTGCCTTATAGGCAGCAGCCTTTTAGATCAGTAAAGCACAAAAAGGTTATGGGTTAAAACCAGATGGGTTCCTTTCTGCAACAGACTGAGAGCAGATTTTCCTCGAGTCATTTAAAGGAAATGGGGAAAAAAGTTGTAGCTGAGGGAATAACGTGTGCTTTAATGTAAGGGACTAAAATGCTAGCAAAGCACTTTCTAGGGAAAGAGCATTAACTCTCAGGATCAGAGCTGTCCTGCTGGAGGTGCAGATGAAACATGACTGAGTTGAAAAAATGAGCAGTATGTTGCTTCAGTTCCGCTACAACAGCAAAATAGCGAAACACTTGTAATATTAGTCCTCTTGCACGCTGGCCAACTTTAACACCTCTGAAAGAGGTGTCACTAGTCTTTCAAACTTTCACCTCAGTGCAAGCCACCTTAGAGTAATAATAAATATTCCACATTTGCTTAAACGGTGAGGTTTGACTAATCAGGGCTTTCTAAATGGTTTGTGAGACTTCTGCCTGTAGTTCCTCATAAGCAATCATAAAAAATACAGCTCATTAAAAGGTTAGTGTCTTATCCTCATCTCTACTGGTTTGAAGTGAATAGAAATTGTTTCCATCTGTTAATCTGCTCGGTGAGGAGAGAAGGACAGCAAGGATGGCACTTAGGCGCTTGGCGGCAATGGGATTTCTGTATGGGGCTGCAGAGGACACAGTTACTGACCTTGTCAGATGTTTTTGAATTGAATCACGATTTGTCAAACTCTCAAGTCATTTGGTCAGTCCCACAAAAGAGTGGTTGCATGTTTTATAGTGTGAATTATGCACATGCCATTGAGCAGAGCCCTCTTCCCAGTGCTGTTTGGGAAGCTGTGCTCTGTGCTCAGCAGCTGAGGGTGTGTTGCTCCTCTGGCAAGTCAGCGGTGCCTCCTTTTGCCTTCTCTGCAGAAGACATTGCTAACATCTATTTCCTATTTAAATTCAAGGGTATTACATTGATAAATGATTGAATGCAATCCTGGAGATGGGGGGATATCTTACTGTCCTCCTAGGACTTTGCAGTCATGGTATCTGTTATTCTCTGGGTTAGAAATCCACATTTCTAAGCCCTTCCAGCCATCACTAGTGAACAGCAAATTTAATTTATCTCTTGGAAAGCCATGAGCAGACATGCTTTGGAATAGAAAGTAGTATTTAGTGGTTGAGTCCTGCACTTAATCTGGGTTCGGGTCCTGCCTCTATCACAGGTGGCCTGCATCAGAACCAGGATACACCCCCAAGGATGGGACTGCAGAAGTATTTAGGACACTTCATGCCACTACAGTGCTCATTTAGATACCATATAGCTGTAAAGTCTCCTGTTTTCCTTGTCAGGTTGCAGAAATGGGGATGGGAGACCACCTGCTCACTCTCCTGCTGAGACACTGGGGTGTTAAAACAGAAGATCAATGGGCTCAGGAAAAGGGATTAGGCAAGACATAGTCTGTCTCTTCACCCTAGGGAGGAAGGAACAGCCAGGCTCTTTTCTCAGCTTCTGGGAAATTTATGTTTTTCCTGAAACTATAAAGGGAAATTTCAAGACTTCTTGTAAAGTCATATCAGTTTGCAGAGTCAATATCTTGCATGGTTACGCTTATTCTCCTGCATTCCTCATTGCCACATGGCTCAGGTTCAGCAGGAAGGTGGAGGTTGAAGGCAGTATGTCAGGAAACTGGCTGTATGTTCAACCTGTCATGGTGGTGTAGCCTCAGGACATGCTTCTTGAGGGAGACATAACCATGCCAGAGGCACAAGGCAGGTCCATCTCCTGTTCCTCAGACTGGGCTGGTAAGTGCCAGCAGCTTACCTCAGCTCAGTGTGCTCCAGAGAAGTGCTGAGTCTTGGGCACCTCTGAAACATGGTGATGCCAGCTGGTCACACAGGTTGAGTGTCAGCTTGTGTTGACATGGTCTAAACATCTCTCAGAGAGTTAAGACTGTGAAAACAACACTTACTTTTAATGGAAGCAGTCACATCATCCATCAGTCGTTCCTGGAAACCACAAACATGATAGACAATGACAGAACTGAAGGTAATTTATGAAGAGACCTTGTGAGACAGTGAGGATCCCTAAAATGGAAAGTTGTGCTGTATTGGTGGTATAATAAAGCGGCTTTATTAGAAACTATCCATGAACTAGCTGTTCTCTGGACAATCAAATCATGCTGCTGTCTACTCACACTGCTTTTGTCAGGCTGGAATACTTCAGCACACAAGTAAATAAATACAATGAAAAAATAACACTGACATGCTCATTTGTCTCTCCTGTCATTCGTGATCTATATTTTTGAGGATATCCTGAGATGAATGGCTGCAAGAGGACCCTGATTGTGTTATGAAAAGCACAGGCAGTCCTTTTAAGCAACATGATAGATTTATCTGAAGGCCAAGTGTCCCTCAAGTATTAATCCCTATCTGTTTTTAGGAACAGTAAGAGCTGTTTCTGGCTTCTCCACAGTGTCTCTGTGATAAAGAAAATGCATCCAGAGTTAAGGCTATCCAGTGCCACTATGTATATACAGAGATGTGCATATACACACCCCTGCATGTTACAGTCCCTGGTGCATAGTCAGCCTGTAAACAGCTGTAGGTTGCCTACGGACAGCCATAGGTAGCCTGTGCACAGACAAAGGTTGCCTTCAGACCAGCACCTTAGATCTGTTCTGCTTTTGAGAGCTTTATCTACTCACCATGTGTTGCAGCAGCTCCAAATCTGCTCTAAACCCAGGCAAAGCAAAGTAAGGCTCAAGCCCAGGCAGGGAATATCTATTTTTTTACCACCCTGCATTAAACAGGCAGCAGGCCCAGATGAGAAATGCAAAAGTGAAAAATATGGCTTTATATTATCATGAGGAGAAAGAAAAAACCTGAATGTATTTCTGGACTCAAATCTCCAAACATCTACCAGTGTATCTGGATTTCTCCAGTGGTGATAATTTCTGTATCAGTGGAAGAAACCAGAAGAAGAATAGCAGCATCCTGGTGTAAAATAGGAAATTTTGGTTGTTTAATACTTACTGTGGCAGGGGCATTATAGCTCTGTCATACTTCCAACACAGACCAAGAGAAGTCACTCCTGTTCCTCATTTCCTCCCTCTGACTATCTCTGGTCACTATTAATCATTAGGCAATTACATTCTTTAAGATAAATCACCACAAGTTCCTCTTCTGTAAACAGACAAACAGCTTTTCTTTGTAAAGATTGATTTAGTTGCCCTGCAATTTCCTGTTTAATTAAACAGGATCAGTCTGATGAATGCAGGTTTTTAAGTACTTTGTTTCTAGCTTTATTTCCTTGTCCTAGGAATATACAAAGGATGGATTTACTTTTCATGTCATTGAGAGGGTAGCTGGGTTAATACCAGTCACTTTGCCCTTGGGCATCGATTAATATCAGCTGTGGCAGATAATCTCATGTAAGGAAACTGCCAGAGTGATTCTCCACCATCCTTTGTAACCCTCAGCTGGTACAAAATGAGTATCAGACCTTCCTGAGTCAGATGATGTGTTTTTCCAGATATGGGACATCTTTGTTTTCCTTTCTCCTCAGCCATGTTGAGACCCGCTCAAAGGGATGGAAACTTTCTTGCTCTGTGTCACAGATCTACATACTGGGTAAGTGAATAAGAGGCTCCAGGGCTGCATCTTCTTCAGCGGTAAAGAGTCTCCTGAGATGGGGTAGGAGCTGAGAAATCTACAGGCACAAACGTGAGGCTTATCCTTGGATGAGTTTTGGGCTGATGGCTTAAAAATAATATGTCCCCAGACACAGCAGCAAATTGAGAGTCTGGGCTAGGAGCCCTCAGTTTGGAGAAAAGACAACTTAGGAGGACATGGCCATGAGTTGCCAAGTCATGACAGTAGGAGATGCAGCCAATGTGGAGCTGTTCATCATGTTATTCAAAATTAGGGTTAGGGCACCCAGTGAATGAGTAGGAGACTGATTTTTAAAGGACATTTCTTTGCACACTGGACAGTGAGCTGCTGGCACATGCTGCTGTGGGAGCTGTGGAGATGGATGACATCAGCAGGTCAGAAAGGGATCAACCAAATTGATGAGCCTCATGTGGCTAATGGGGACAGCAGGGTGGGGGGAAGAGGCTGAGGCAGTTGGATGGATGATGAAGCAGAACTGTTGGATGTTATTACCTGGGGGAGACAGTATGGCAGGTGAAGGAGGAGAAGGAGCACCAAGCAGACAGCTGTGGGAGAATACCAGCCCTAACGGCAGCGCTGCTCTCCCGTTGCCCACTGCTGTGCTAAAAAGGTGTGCCCTTCTGCAGCTATTATTGTTTTATCCGAAAACAGTCATCATGATGAAGTTAAATGGCCTGGGAAAACAGTGGACTGTCACATTTTTATTTGCTTTCAGATAAATGTTCCCTGACATGGGACCCAGCTGCAGATACCATCCTGACACTCCTTTTATTCATGCCTCTGCTTAGACGATTTCCTGAAAGGAGACATTAACAGGATCGTTTATCCCCTTTCAACATCTTCCTTTGTATCCCCCTGGGAATATCACTGATCACCCAATAAACAATTAGCACTCAACCTTCCCATATACTTAGGACCATTATTACACCGACAAGACAAAGGTGTCATGTTTGAGCTCCTTGTTCCTGAAACGGTAACAAGAGCAGGGATGTTTCTGGAAGACATTTTCTTAAATTTTCCCTTTGGGGTTTTAAAATGATACTGCTTAGCTGTTGTGACCTAAGATAACCCTACCTTGCGTTGAAAGCTGCTTGTCTTTTGTTATTAGCCTTGTTGCAGAGTAAACAGTTTGAAATGTCCTACAGATTCATATCAATCCCATTTGACATTTGGGTTGCGGTTGTAAGGTGTGCCAGAGTAATTCCTGACATACAGATGTACACAGAGTAAAGCATGCTTTAAAGGTTTGGCAGCAAATGATGGTAAAACTTGTTGCACAGATGTAGACTGCACTCTCCCAGATGCCTTTTACCCCTTTGTGATACAAAAGCAAAGGCAAAATGTGTGTGAATGTTCTGCAAACACCTGGTCTCATGTGTGATGGGAATAACAGCAATAAGATGGGTCTCAGTGCTGACTGGCACATCTATGGCATCACTATCTTCTGGATGCAGCCCTGGTCTGCAAAACATTTTAGTCCCACCAGCTCATAGCACCCTCTCCTTGCTTCCAGCAAGCACCTCAGGTCTATCAACATAGGAGTACTTTCTAACCTGTGCTGGATAAATTGTGCCAGAGGAACACCATTACTTCAAGGGGCCAGATGGTCTTTGGCAGGGAGGTGGTGATAACCTCCAGGTTATGGTAACATTGTCTCCTGGCACAGTGGGATATGGACGATGTCTGACCACAGAGTAACATGGACAAAAGTGATTTTTATCTTCCCAAGGGTTCAATTGCTCTGCATGAAAACAAAGGTGAAGAGGTGAAGCAGCGGGAGCTATCAGGCTGTGCAGGAATTTAGCAGGCTGTGGAGAGCTGGCCTTCAATGCTGTGGCAGCTGGACCTGAAAGGGAGCGTCACCCGTCTCTTTGAGGATTTCCTTGCTGCTTACCCTGCTGAAACATCTTCTCCCTCAGGCTAAGTGGTTCATGGCTCTTGGCTCATTGCTGTTACAAGACATTTATGTTTCATGGCAGATGGCCTACTGCACAACTTGTTCTTTTTTTTAACTAAGGTAGATGAGCAGGCACTGGTTCAGTCTTGGGCAGTTCTGGGTTGAGATTTCAGTATAATCCTACACCTCTGTAAAGTAAATGAAAGAAAAAAAAATGAGATGAGAAGTATTTTCATATGCACAAGATTTGTCAGTTTTGTAGTAGATTTGGCATGTGAAGGCCAAAATATGGTGTTACAAGCACCTTTAGAAATGCATTAAAATACAAAATAATGAATGAACACAACAATGCTTTGTGACAGAGTGCATAAAAATACACTGATTTTAAGCTAAGCTGCACAGAATTTGGCCTTGGCACAAATTATGACATTTCTTCACCTCCTTTCTGACCTGTGCATTTTCAGATTTAATTTACAATGCATTTCCATATACAGAGGAAAAATGCTACAACTTTATCTGTCCGTGGAGTCCCAGCAGTCTCAGCTTACCAGATGGTCCTTACTCATTTAAACAGTGCATTGAGCTTTGCTTAGTGTGATAATTTTGAAATGCAAAGAGTATGGGGACACATAATGAAGAGTTAGAGGTAGTTGCTATAAGGGTAAAATGTTTCAAGGAAAAGCTCTATTGCTGTGTGTCCAGCTGTATTAGCATAACTGTGGGTATTAATTGTTGTGCAAACACCTACAGGTCACTCTGAGCATAAATTACATTTTGATTTCTTTTCTTAAGGCCAGAAACCTGATCAATAACCTGCACTTAAAAATAGGTCCTCACTGCAGGCAAAGACTTTATTTTGACTCAAAGCCTTGTGATTATCACACAGGTTATGCTGCAGCAGGGATTTTAAGTGACTCTGTGATGAGAAGGTTTGTCACCCAGGGCACCAGCCCCTACCAGGGGTGGTGGGAGCCACTGCCCTGACCACCGGCATTGCCTCAGAGCACAAGCTGACAGACTTATTGCAGAGGTATGAAATTTTGCGTGCTTCAGATAAATGAGGGTGTGAAGCCCCTTTTTTACAGGCATGCCTTCCTACCCCTAGGAGCAGGAACAACTGGTCTAGTTCTCCTAGGACTAGCTCCCTTTTGTAGCATTCTGGTTTTCACTCTGTGTCCAGCACTTGATCCCTGTAACAGCCCAGCACAGTCAGGCATCACCCTTGAAGCAGCTAAATGCAGCCCTATCTCCAGGAGCTCTGTGAGGGGCTCTGGTGAGTTCCGTGCAGCAGAGCAGGGATTCAGGGAGTTGTACTACTTACAGGTCAAGAAGCGATCACTGATGAGGGCTCTTGTCAGAGGGGCTGCAGGTACCCACAGCCCTTTGCAGTGTGTGGGTGAAGAAAGAGTGTTCACAGTTATCCTACAGAGACCTCATCTTAGAGACTTCACCATGAGCTTCCCCTCCAAGTCCAAGAAATTAAACCAAGAGAGAGTTTTACCTCTAGAGCAATAGCTCACAGTGTGACAGTACCCTCCAAGGGACATGCAGTGGCTGAGCGATGCCAATGATGGCTGCTAAAGGGTGACATCCACAAGCTGAACGATGCATGTGTCTCTCCAAGGTGCATGCCATGTGCTGAGCAGGCCTGACCATGCTCTACCTTGCTTCAAAACACATCGCAGGGGCACAGCCTAGAGTCAGGTAATGGATGGAATGAGAGTTTTCAAAGGTAAGAGCATTGACAACCCCTGGCCAGCCTTATTGAAAAAGAACAAGCTCAGTGAAAAAATGAAATTTCATTTTCATCCAGTTCACAAGCAAAAAAAAGAAAAAAAATATTTTTCACCAGATGAAAGGCAAACTCAGAGTACATGTTTACTAAAGAAGATGAATCTAAGAATACACATAGTTACAGGACTATTTTCTCCTGAAGGAATGTTGAATATCTTTATTGGGATTCAAGTTTCTTAAAGTTTAAAATAGGTTCATCTTCCCTCCAACAACTTCCTGGAATAGTAAAAAACATTCTCATTCTTATTCAAGTTTGTAGTAAATTATTTTTGCTATATATTTACAACAAGGTCAATTTTTTCTCCCTAAATTTTCCTTCACATAATTCATTTGAATGGGGTGGTTTCTGTGTCATCTTTAATCTTCTAAATGCATCTTATGTCCAAATTACAAATCCTAGAATGGAATGGCCTGTAATGAATTCTTAACCACAACTTTATGGCAGAACAAATACACTTCTCTAATATGCAAACTGTTAAATGTTTTCTTATCATACTAAAAGAGTGAATTAAATTATAATATGATGAAAAAGTAGCAGTTTGCAGTAATTCCAAATGTGGCAAATCTTCAGTAGTGCATAAAATTATTCAGTGAACTGTGGAAAACATCAGAGCAATTCTAGCCTTAAAGCTTTTTTCCCAATAACCAAAAAGTGCCAAAAACAAGCAAGCATAGCTAAGCATTTCATCTTGGAAGCAGCTTATTGAATTAATAAGACAAGTCAATTAATGTAATGCTCTGTTGCTTCAGGATAAAACATGAAAAGGAAAAATATGGGGCTGTTTACTGTAGTGAGATCAAGCAACCATGAAGCCTATAAAGCTAAAGTTGCTCATTTCTCTAAATCCTAAGGAAATGATCAACATAACCATTGTATATACTCTCTTTATATGTAAGTCATCTGTGAGATGTGGATCTTCTGCTGTCCAGACACTAGGTTTAATATCAATTTACTTCTGTTATGAGTCTGTTTTGCCTCTGCAAACACTGCATACACTTAAAACTGAATAGCCGTTACCATTCACATTGGTGAATGCTGACTTATGTTTGATGGGCTCATCTGTGTCTTGGGGCATCTTGATGCCAACCCAGGAGGAAAGTTGCCACTGAGGTGTGCAGGGTAGGTTGCAGGGGCACTGATTTACGCTCAGTTAACCTGTGCATTGTAGAGCAGTGAAGAAAATCGAGAGCTGCAGGTAGAAGCTGTCCATATTTCAGCAGAGCAGCCTGTGTTTAAATCATGGCAAGGTTCCGATAAATTGAAAGTTAAGGTTGGTAATCTTTGCTTTCAGGTCAGTTCTTCAATTTTCATTTAACTTAATGCTAGCCTTGTATGTGCTCAGAAATCCTGATTCTGTGTCTGAGAATCATGGAGTCGATTAGTAAGGAACAACTGGTTTTCCTACGTAATAGAGCGTATCTTCCCAGAAATCCTCATTATGCAAACTTTGGGTTTGATTTGAAAAAATGATAATAATCCTGATCAAGAACTGTACCTGTAGAGAACTGCCATGTTTCAACTCTTCTACTGAAACCACTGCCTTTGATTGCAAGGGACTAATTAGATCAGTTTAAAAGGGGCTGCTGTGGGTTAATGAGAACTACAGAAAGCAACAGGCTGTTGGTAGAGGCAAGTGTCTCAATTATTCAGGCATAAGATGACTCTTATGTGTCTCAGCAACTTGTGGCGAACAGCTCTCCCATAGCTATTCTGGTCAAATACAGTTGGGAGTATAAGGGCAGCAGTGGAAAGGGCAACTGAAGACAGCAACACACTGACCACGTCTACACTCACTTCATGTGGTGTGGTTGGCTTTTGGGACTCCTTCATGAGTGTCAAGGCTTCAAATGCTATATCTACAGGAGGTGCTTCAAGGTGGTGTCACTATAGTGTCCAGGTAGACCTGTGCAGTATTAAGAGAAGACCCTATGGACTAGAAAACACTGATAACTATGTGCTACATCATTTTTAAAGTTTTGGGCCTCTCTTTCTTATTTTGTCCCCCCAGATCTTCAACAGCACTGACTGTATGAAATCTTGTCATCCTTATTTTCCTCCACAACTTTATTCTGTGATGGAGAAAGGGATGTATGGTGATCTCATCATAAGTATTTTTTGTAGGTTGCTGCTAAATGCACAGCCGAGATATTGTTGTTGAAAAAAGCCACTGTGGCAGATTTGAGATCTTTTGAGGGCCATTTTTGACTACAAGGTCTCATAGATTATATGTAATAAACAGTTTCAAAAGCCACGATACAAATAATTATTGCAGAAAAAAAGAGACAGTTTTAACTCAAGAGTGGGGTTGCAAAGCAACTTACAAACCAGCAATTACTGTGGGTCAAATCCACTTATGAGGGAAATGGATGCACTTTGGCAGAAAACACGTGTTGACCCTTACGATTCAGTCTTCTGGGGTGAATTCAGTAAGTTCAATGCAGAGAAGCTTTCTAGGCGGCAGCTAAATCTGTGCACATACGTAAATTTCCCATTTTGCTCCTGTCCCAGTCTTTCTCCTAACCCTGCTGGGTGGGGTGAAATTTTGCTGTACCCTCCACTGAGACCACTGACTAATAGATAAAGGCTAGCATTAAATATGAAACCATCTAACATATAGTTTAATTTATAAAATATGTGAATACCTGGACTATCAATTCATAGTTGGCTGTTTCTGTTGCAAGGTGGAAGTTGCAGGTTATATGGACACAATATCTATAGAGAGAAATGGTAGGATTGAGGCCACCATTTTGAAATCTCCAATTCTGCTCAAATCATAGAATTAGAAACAGGTCACAGGAGCTAGAGCTGTAAACAAATCAAAGTTGTCTGATGTTGAAAAGAAAAATATGAGGTATAACAGAGATGTTTCAGTCATAGGGGCAGTTTGGAATACTGTTTATAATCCTAGGGTGAAGCAAGTGATGAGATCAGCTTTGTGGAATAAGACCAACAGTCTCTTATCATCTGTCTTGTTTTGTATATCAAGTAAAAGAATAGGCTTTTGTGTAAGCAGAACGTATTTTACCTCTGCCTAGGATAAAGGCAGGGTGGAGATGGGCTGAAAAGAAGATAGGATATAAAAATACTTAGAAATCAAGTGCTGAGAGAGTAGAAAAGCTAACAGAGAAGATGTTATAACAATCACATCTCAGCACAGTTGGATAGAAAAGGCCACTGTAGGCTTGTAACAGTTTTAGGGCATGCCGACAAGGGATACTGTGATTTTTCACCTTTTTCTTCCATTTAGCCACTGCTTATGCTGTTTTCAGCCCATTTGTTCTTCGAAGTCAAGGTCAGAAGAAAATGAATGAAGCATTCACTGAAGCTGTCTCTTGAAGGTACATATCCAGACTGTGGTACTTGGTCTCACTTAGCAGTTGCTATTCAGCATATATGTTTTTGAGAGCCTGATGGCCAAACAGAATGGGGGGAAATAGCCAAGCTGCTTAAGGAAAAGCATCATAGCCTGATCGTTCCTCTTGAGCAACCTTGAACATACATGCCACCAAACTCTGCTAAAAGAGCAGCTAATTTTAATGAGGTTGTATGCCTTCCTCAGTAGGAGAGCTTTGTTTGGACTGTTGTACTGTTTTTCAAGGTCGTAGGTGCCATTATTGCACATATCCATCAGTCAAATTCAGACTAGACTTAGATCTGTGAAAGTGGGTGGAGATACAAACCTGCTTACAGTGGATCTGGTGCAGCCCTTTTGGTGGTAGGCACTCAGTGCTAAATGCTAAGCTTACCATTGGCAGAGTTAAAGAAAAGCTGACAAGTGCCCACAGGTAGAACCAAGAGGCAGTGATGCTTTTATGACAGGCATCATATGATAGGCAACTCCTTCTACGTTTATATTTGTTACTAAGACTTAAAAGGGTCTCAAGACAACCCATCAGTTACTATTCCAGAAGCAAAGCTAATGGAAGATTTGACTAAAGAGCTTGAATTTAAAAGACATGTGCATTTTGTCTTTTAGGATTTTTAGCTGGTCTTCAGCATTAATTCAGTATTGAGGCTCTTCACATTGCAGAACGCTTTGAAGATTGATATCTTGTTTCAAAGATGTTTTGAGGGAAGATTTTTGTGAAGCAGAGGAAGGATGCAGAGATCATTGTCTTCAGCCTGTCACATTTCCTAACTGTTACTCTGCTTTACATAAGTGTCTGTGAGAAACTAATACAGTTTTAGGGACTTAGTGCCAGATTTGTAAAAATGACTTTACATGGGATAACATGTAGGGTCTACTAGTTTAGATAGCAGCGTCTTTCAGAAAGAAAACATAACTGAAAGAGCACCAGCAAAAAAAAAGAGCGCATAAAAACCCTAACATGTCTGTGCTTGGATCCCAGCCTGTGCATTTAACAGCAATTTGGCCTGTTCTTCACTCTCTATTTCAAGTCCAAGAAAAGTCTGATGAAACCAATAGTGATAAATTTTCCTCTTGCAAAGCCATAAACTAATGGCAAGCCCACAATAGTCAGCGTGCCGAGTTGTCAGTTCTGGTCAAGGTGTACGAAACTGTAGGGAAAGCAACAAACAAGACAGGTTCAGTGAAGGTGAGGAGCTGACAATTAACTCTTCTGCTGCAAATCAAGTACTAGTAGCATCTGCTTTGTACACCAGGGCACACCTGAGATAGACCTTGTGGCCCTGAGATGGGGATTGCTGATGTGGGCTGTGAAATATGGGAAGCTGCTGGCACAGCAGCTGCAGCGAGGTCAGGATCTCACCTTCCAAAGTACACAGGAAAAAGGAAAAGAGAGAAGATCACATAAATCACTGCTGTTGGAGGGGAGCAGCTCCCTGAATTGGGTCTTGACAGCACAGATGCTTTTCTTCAGTCTGTGGGGCAGTAGTGGTGATAAAAGACTAATGGAGATGGATGAAAATAATTACTGTGAAAGAGAGGGGAAGAGGTGAAATGAAAATGAAATGAAATAGGAAATGAAGAGGAATGGCTAGTGGGAGGAAGAAATTACATATTCCTCTGAGCAATATTTTAGGTTATGGGTAGTTTGCTTCAAGTCTAGGTGGGCTTCTACCCTAATTTCTAACCCAGTCAAGGACAACTGACTGCCAAAGAAGCAGATAAGAAATAAAGGGAAGTGGGTCAGTAACCTGATGCTAAAAAATGTATATTGTTTCTGGTCATACAAATTTGGATGTACTGACGCATTTTGCAAAAAAACCCCAACTTATCTGACAATGAGCATTGGCTGAAAAGATGTCATACCCAGGCCTGTCATGTGGGAAAGCCCTCTGTACTTTTCTGAGCTGCACTCAGGAATTAGAGATACTAGTCAAGCAACAGAAAAAGTTTTTATCAAAGGTCTGCCAAGCGTGTCTACAGATGAGTATTCATTAAAAATGAAGTGATTTTTTTTTTTTTTTTCCCCCACTATGACTTAGTTACCCTGTGTAGTATCCTCTTCCCTGGCAGTGGTGTTCACGCTTTTCAGTTGAAAGCAAATTATTTGTGCTTCTTGTTGGCTGGTTCAGGCACTTCCTGGTGTGATTGAGTGTGTGCTTTTTCTGCTCCAAGTCAACTTTTACATCTCTGAGAAATAGTGACCTCCAAAAGAAGGACTATTGGCTACAACTGTTTCTCAGCCCATCAGAGTTGAGCACAGCCATGTCTGTGCCTTTTTCCGTAAAAGCAAAATAGGCCAGGACTGTGTCATTGTGTCTCTGTGAGAGCAGCTGTTGGAGTAAGGCTAGTGGTGGTCTTCCATGCATCAGTGGTTTGAAAATCCCAGCTGAAGGGCGGTAAACAAACTCTGAGAAGCTGATGCTTTCAGATGATTGTCCACACTTGACTGCAGGCACCCTATTTCTGCTCTCTGTGACTCGAGCTAAAAACCGGGATCTGCTGTCAGTGAAACTTCGCTGATGTTAACCATAGATGAACCATCTGCAATGACGACCTAAAATCCAGGAGTCCTCAGTTCCACTGCAGGCTCTGCTGCAGTTTTTTAGCATAACCTTGGGCAATTCTCAAGTCTTATGAGTCTTGGTTTCCTACCTGCAAAGCAGAGGATTCAGTTTCTTTACCTCAGAGTGGCATAAAGTGTAAATATCTGTGAAGTCAAATGTTTTGACCGTGAGTATTTCAGAGAAGAAACCATAAATATGTCAGGCCTATGATCTGAATTCAAATCGGTGAACTAGAAAGAATGTTGACAGCCTTAAACCAACTACCTTGGACACACATCTCCTTCTGTCTACCTGAAAGATTATTTGTGGAATGTGTTTCTATTTTTCTCTGACAAAAAATAGAATACCAAGCAAAGAAGCATGACTCATTTCTTTGTGAAACCCTGCTTGCTGGGATGTGACTGAGGTATTGGTAAAAGAGAAGCTCAGTTTAGGCCACAATATTCATCCTGCCACTGAAGAAGAAACAAAGACTGCCACCTTCAGATGAAATGGATGTGCTTTCCAAGCCAAGGTAGGTTTATCTCCTCCACAACTTCTCTATGATTTGTAATTATATTTGGACCATACAGTGAAACAGAAAAGTGGCAAATGAGGAGAGTTAGGAACATAGCTCATGATTTTATAACAGGAAAATATACAAGCAATACACCACTGAAAGTATCTGCAGTCTCTGTTAATAGGTTTGTTAAGAACATCATAAACTATATTACCTTCAGTGATTTTTCATGGTCCTTTCTTTGTGTAATTTGGGTACACATCATGCTGCTCATAATTGTTGGCCACAGGAGTGGACTTTCTCTTCACCTCTTCTTCCACAAAAGGAATGGCCTTTTTTTTTGAAATATATCATGTAGCATATTCAAAGCAATATCAAGTCATACCACACTGAGCGCTTTATTACTAGAGATTTTTGGACAGAAGCACATAATCTAGATTTTCTGAATCAATAGGCAGATGGTAGCTACTTGTTTGGGGTTTTTTTCAGTATTTTTTCAACTTGTACATTTTAGGTTTACATAACTTGGTTTCACACATCTGAAGAAGAAACACTAACATAAATCTAAGTTTATCCTCAATGCGTTTACAAACATTTTTATTTTTTCCCTGATGTGTCCCTGTCTAGGCTTCTGCCAGAAAGCAGGAATTTTCTCTTCTGTTCATGTAAATTCCTTTTAGCGGTGTGCAGAGAATGGCATGTCTCTCACTTACTCATGAAGATGTGGGACCACTTTGCTCCACCACTGAAACTCATTGGGTTTCCTTTGGCCAGGGCAAGCAGCTCTGACATCTTTCCACCATACACTGTTCATATCACTGAAATACATGATCATTGTGAGCCCAGGCTGGCTGAATTCTTTTATTATTGTTTTCAATTTGGTTCACTGAAACAATGAAGGTTAGCTGTATCCGGCTCTTAATTTGACTTCATGTTTTATTAGTCATTATTTTTGCAAAGATCTTAATTCCCCTCTAAAACATTTTAATTAAAACAGCAATTTCTCAGTGCTGCACTTTGTGAGCGTATTTTGCAGCAACTTCAAAGAGATGCAGATATTTACTGAATTTGGTGTGGTGATATTTGAGGCTGCCTACTGGCAAAGAAAAGTTCATAAACATCTCTAGGAAATTTTACTGTGGTAATGACAACATTTCCTTCTTATATTTTTAGCAAGTCTAATATTTCCCAATCTCAACAGGCATATTTCATAGACACAAGCATAAGCATTGTTATCTCCTCACAGTCTGAGCCATGTCAGATGCAGTGCTCTGGAGTAAATACCTCCCAGTGGTGATATCTCGGGCTTTGGCAAAGGGTACAAGAAGCCATGGGTTAGTTTGCTCTGTGGGGGGCATCTTATAGAGTATTACTAGACTGGGGATGAGGAAACTGAAGTCCACTTTCTAATCAATTTTCCATAGACCTCCAATGTGATTATGAGTGGCCATTTAGCTTTGTGTGCCTCAGTTTCTACTGGTAAAGGATGATAACATACCCCGGCTTTTAATCAACTATCTCCTAGTGCATAAAGTGCTTCCTAGCTTTAGAAGCCCTGGGGTTTTCAAAGTGATTTTCTAGGAAAATTAAGAAAAGTTAACGACTTATTTTGGAGGAATTTCTCCTTACTTGTGGCAGGTGAGCCTGCAGCTGGTCTGATAGTCTCAACTTGGGCCCACACTTATATGTGGGTAACCAGGCTGGCAGTGGTCCTCTCCGAATTGAGATGTTTGGTCTAAGGACACACAGCCATGGCAGGCCATATCGGAAAATAGACTAGGTCCAGGTATCTTCTGTGACTTAGGCAGGTGGCTGTGGCCAGCAAACACATGGCCTGTCCAGCTGGGCCACCAGTGAGGCTGATCTCCATGTGCTAGGACCTACAACTTGTGGTGAAGCTCATGCTCTTATTTAAGTCTTTCTGTACACAAAAGGAAAAAAGTTTCTTCCCTGTTTGCTCTTCACTCTCATAGCTTTTTGAAGGGGAAATAATAGAAGTACTTGAAAACAGCATATTCATTTCCACCGTGAGCATCAGGCAAGGACCAGAACGGAAAGCCAACATGGAGTATGGCGTGACACATCATGTAGCTACTTTAATATACAGTGTAATTACAGTGACAATTTTCTGCCTCTTGAAGCATCAGGGATTGAAGTGGTTGCCCTGAAGGAGAAAGAAGGTTAGTGGGAGAATTTTGACCAACTCTAGGTTTGGGAGTGTAGCACTTCCTCTTCATTGGATTAAAAGTGACCAGCCTGGCCAAAGGGGTCCTGTGAGAGACAGGTAAGCAGGCCAAAAGGAAATTGGAAATTAAAGAAATGAAGCTGGACTGGGTAGAATAAGTTTTACAGTTCCCTTCCTCTTTGATTTGATAGCATTGGGACTACTGAAGGGCAGATCGTGTAGACTTGTGTGACAGCAAAATACTTTTCCACACGAATAAACCCTCTGAAATTAACTGGACTGCTCACAAAAGTGCCTGGGAATGTGAACTAGGCTTGCACACTTCAGCCCTCATCTTTGATCTTTCTTTAACAATGCAAGGGCCAGGCTGCATGGTGAACAGCAACAGCTTAGCTAGAAACATCAATTAGAACCACTCGCTGTGAGGAGGTCAATATCTCTGTGGACACATCCTTGCTGAAGAGCATCTCATCTCAGCTGAATTCACTTCTGTAATTAACAGGTTAAAATTAAACTGAAAGAAACCATTCCTAACATGAAAGCAGGGCTCAGAAATGGTTTCCTTACCACAAATTGTTGTGTGTTGTGCCATGGAATTGACCATGTGTGTGCTTTTACCTGGTGGCAAATGTTCTCAATGAGAATTAACCTGGCCTGCAATGAGGGAAGCTTAAATTTAGGTTGTCCTCCTGTGCATGCTGTAGGATAAGAGCACACAGCCAGGTAGTCCCTTGTGTGCTGGTGTGCCTGAGCATTTGAGGTGTCCACAAAGACATTCACTTAAGCTGAAGTGCTTGTTCACCAACTGTAAAGGGGCTTGTAAAAAACCAAACCTTATGTAAAAGCCCTCTTACATGTTGGTCTGGAAAGGAATAGCTTTGTCGTTGTTTCAGAGAATTAGTGATCCAACAACACAAAGCTTTGGAGTTGGTTACTGGAATTTTACTGTAGTGTCTACGAGCTATACAAAGTCTGAAGACATTGTACGTACAGTACATCTTTAATAAGAAGGGAGATCACAGTCTACCAAACTCTGCCAAATAAACTTTTAATACATACTGTACTTCACTCAGTAGTTGTCCATCTCTTCTTCATGGAATATCTAACAGCTCTAAAAATATTTTCTTGGAAGAGGATAGAATTATCATTGTTATATATCAATCAAGTATGGTTAATGAAGCAAAGCCAGCATGCTAGTATTGCACAAGGGGAAAAGCCTCCAGAACACAAAGTGGAACAACAAACGCCCTCAAAATTCTGCTGAAGGGAACAGGAAGCTCTGGATGCCACACTGGTAGGATTCGTGTAGCTCGTAGGCGTCCTTGTACCGCAGCAGGTTTGCTTTGCCTCTTCACGGCCACATTTCCCTCTGAAACAGGTTAGAGATCTTCCAGACCATTACAAAAAAGAAAAAAAATTTACAGCAGCTGCAGCAAAGTGTGGTACTATTCAATTTCTTGAAGACTGAGGCTTTTATTTCAAAATATCATATATTAATATATATATATTTCTATATATATACTTTAACTGGTATAAAGTAAATTGTAGATCCAAACTTATACTGTTGTTTGTACGTTGCAATCTTGGAAACTTTACCAAAGGAACCATTTTCTTCTTTTCTATTTTCAGCTCTCAAGAATCAGGGGCATTATTTCCATTGAATACTTTCTTTCACACAGTAAAGCCACTGTTGTTGTCTGGTAAACAGTCAAAGTGCAAATAAGAAATCCATTTGGCTTGTAAATGCTGAGATGATTTTAAACTTTCAATACTTTGTCCTCATAAATCAGCAGGGCTTTCACTGTCTCCATGCAGACGGTGCTCTGTTAGGTCCTCGGGTGGATCTGCAGTAAGAAAGTGCCAAGGAGTCAGTTATATAAAATATATTATGAGACAAACGAAAGACCCAAGATTCATGGCAGTTTGCCCTGCTCATTATATAGCTGAGTTTAAATCACATTATTCTGAGGACGTTCTTTTCTCTTCGCATTGTATGTATTTAAGGATGTGCAAGATGCAGATCCTGAGTGAGCTCCTGCCTGTGCCTTGGGAGATCGCAGCTGTGCATCAATCATCCGGGCTGGCAGTGCAGGAGATGCCAGGACAGCTTTAGGCATGAGGCCATGCTCATTCCAGCCTTCCACCTCCCCTTCTCAGAGCAATGCTAGTAGCTTCTACTAGGCAAGGATAGGCAGATGGATCCCTCTTTCAGGGTCATTTGGACACTCGCCAACCCACTTAGACCAGGACGGGCAGGATAGGCGTGACTAGCTATATAGACTGCAAAGGCTGAGCAACTTCCTCTACTCACCTCGGGTGAGATAGCATGGCCTGTAACAGACCGTAAAACCATCGCTCTTTATGACCAGCACCACAATTGATCTGAGTCAGTGCACTAATGGCTTAAAGAGGAAACACCACTGCCCAAAGGGTTTTTTTTTGGAAGCTGAAATAAGAACAACTGACCAGAAGCAAAAGTAGCTCTCTTGAGGAAAGGCTTTTCTTTATTTCATGTGCAGATGAATGGCATGAGGGGGTCCAACCTTTTGCTAGATGACTAGGTCAGCAATGTAACTCAAATTGACTAGAATACGAGCAGGCCCAGGCATTAAATCAGGGCTACTAATTATTAACTAAGCACTAGGTGATACAACGAAATGCAGCAGTAAGTCTTGTAACAGGAGGTATTTACTATCTTGTGCTCTACTGCTTTGAGCTGACCTGTTAATCACAGAGACTATTACCACAAAAATAGAGGGGTTTCTTCACTGCTCCAAAGAAAAACTTAATGTGGAAATCATCTGACATATTAACCTAGCTGGACAGCTTGAAAAAAGAAAATAAAACTCTGGGTTCATTTACCTTTTCCTTTTTTTCCCCCAGTTCCTGTTTTCTGCTCTCCTGATTTACAATTGACAAGTGACCCTGCTGGGTTTTCTCTCTTGGGGATGAATACAACCCTTTCCCATTTGGACACTCTCTCAAGAATTTGTGTGGTTGGTGTAGGAGCAGGGAATGACAATGGACCACGGTGCCAAGGGGCCACGGGCACCTCTGGTGTTATTTTCTGCAGCATGAGATGAACAGTGGCCGCTAAGAAATGTGATGCTCAGGTGTCTTGGAGCACTGTAAAAAAGCATTTCTCTGATGGCCAAAGGTATAGTAAACCCAGTGTTACTCTGGAAACTGTGGGGTGGGTGGGCTGTAATGGAGCATACAGGCTGTGAAGCTGAGCTTCTCTGCCAGTCACCAAGTGCTCAACGCTTTAATTTCCATCCTCCACGGTATCAGCAGAAAACCAGCTTGTGGAAGTATTTAGAGGGCTAGTACATGAATGCCAGGTGTTATTAGTCTGGATTACACAAAAAAGGCATTTTGCATTGCAGTGTGCACAAGAGCCTGGGCAGAAGCCCTGGGGAAGAGCACTGCTCCTCAAGGGCCTGCAAAGCAGCGCACAGCAAGACGTGTGTAGACACTGATACAATGTCAAGAGCTTGTGAGTGACTCCCTCGTTTAGATGGGAAGTGACAAACCATGGGATGCACAAAGAGCCATTTTTCGGTGTTTTTCAGCAGCTCTGGCTCTTATAGGCATTTACATGCCCTCGTGGGCATTGTCTCCCGGCATCCAGACAGGGACCATGCTCTTGCATTTCCCCTTGTGCCGGTTGCTCTGCTGAAATGTAGTGATGTGATCTCCAGCCAGGTCCTAGTACAGCTCCAAGAGCCCCACGTTTTTAAGGAAAGCATTAAAACCTGTGGGTTGGGGGTTTTTTTTGTTTGTTTTTGACTTTTTTTTTTTTTTTAGAAAGGAGTGAATAAGGATTAAAAAACCTGTTGAAACTGCTCCAAAAATCGAATTACAAAATGATTTCTTTCCAGTGTTTGTCACCTGCTCTGACCATCAATAGAAAACAAATCAATTTACAGAGGCTATGAGCTTTCTATCTTTGGCTTTAACAGCTTAATTAGTGAGCTATGCTAAAGGACTAAACAGAAATAAATGCATGAGAAGGAAGGAATGGAGGATGTGTTGGAAAAGCATTCTTCTGACACTAATCAGTATTAATAACATCTGAGAACCAACCATGAAGTAACACGTTACACAGTAAAATTACATATATGGTGTGTACATGTATATACATACCTGTATTTATAGATATATACATGTATTAACATATATATATATATACACACACAAAAATACATGCTTGTATGTGATTTTCTGTGGGCCTTCAAGAATGTACTAATAGGTATTTTAATCCTGCGAGTCATAAATGCAAATGTTTTGCTTGTCAGGACAGCAGCTGCCTAACGTAAATGTATTTAGTGTAAGGAAAAGGCTTCATTAAAACAGTTTACAGTTTACAGCCTATGGTGACTTGCTCTAGCTTTTTGGCTAATCACCACAGATATATCTAATATGTGGAGTGATTTGTCTCGTTTCTTCTGCTTTCTTAACTACATAAATTAGACAGACATGGCCCAGTCTTGCAGCCTGGATTGGGGTCAGTATAGATTATAGTGTAATCTCTTTCTCTGATGCCATCTGAAATGACAAAACAAAGAAGAAAAATGCCTATTTCAGGATCTGATTGCTTCTATTATGTTATATTTATGTTGCTAGGCTTGACGCAGCAGTATGGATTCAAGCAAAGTTTCAGGGATTGCGAAGTAGAATTTTTGCTCAGAAAATGCAAGAGACAGTTGCTAAGCACATTATGTCAAGTTGCCTTTGTCAATTCAGTTCTGTAATGATATTTTAAAGCAACAAAGCAAAATTCTACTTTAAGCAGCACCATAAGGTACTCCCCTCACAAGCTAATTAAAATAACTCCTGTGGGTAAATGAAGAAATATTTTTTCAGTTATGAGCACTCTCTCTGTAAGTATTTAATTTAAATGAAATACAATAATGCATACTGAATAGATTGGACCATATATCTGCATATTAATGAAGCTGCTAAATTTCTAGCAATCACTTCTATATGCAGGCTATCGCCTAAAACTAGTTTATATGATGAGGGTTGGGGGAGTTAAGAGCAGGACAATTTCATAGAAAAAAGCAAATGCAATTCCTAAATTATATAATTTGCAGACATACTGCAGAAATACTGAACTATTCTAATTTAGCAAAACTATACCATACTTCTTTGTGTTGCTTATTACTTCTCTAATATTACTTTCTTCCATTTTAATTCCCCAGTTCAGTGAGAAAAATGTAGCCTCACTGAAAATGACGTGTAGTAAGAACATGTGTCAAGGATCATAGTTCCCTCCATGCTTTCTCCTTTTCTCTGGGAGATGACAAAGAGATAACATGCATCCTGTTTTCAGGGGCCACTTATTGCAAAGAAAACCTCCTAAATTAATATATATCCTAGTAATTTAACATGGTGGTGAGATTAGCCATGCTAGAAGGCACCATTGAAGAAACTAGGGTTGCAATACAGATCATTCATCCTCAGGTAAATCATATGGAGGGAAATAAAATAATTCAGACGGCATGGGGATCAGTAGGGGTAAAATCTCCTTCAACAAAAGGCCTAGAAGGCATGAAAAATTACTAGAGTTAGGATCGTAGAGAAAAGAAGTCAGGAAATCATGACACTAAGGTTCACGTTCCTGTAAATTGCTAGCTGGGTGTGAGTATGTAGGACTTCTAAATAAACAGGGAAACAATTTCTTGAAAATGTGCTTTTTTTCATTAAGCAGGTTTCAAAAGTTATTTTCCACTTCACTGACAACCAAACTTTATTCACTTATAAAAAATATTTTGATCTGACAAACATGTAATTTTCTTGGAAAAAAAATCGTTTGTGTTATCAAAATAATTTAATTAAAATTGTTGAATACAAGTATGATTAACAGTTTTAAGAAAATTGTGTGAAACAATTGCACAATGAAAAAGAAAAGCTAGACTCTCTTTTTGAAAAATACTTTTTTTTCCCCAAATATAATCTCACAGTGGGAGAAGTTTAACCAGCTCGTTCACACTCTCTTTGCAGCCGTATCTCTGCATTTTCTTAGCAATGCCTGGTGAAAGGTGTGGTCACCTATTGGCCTCAATCACCTGAGATGTCAGCATCTCAAGAGTATGTCACTAAGATAGAGCTGCTCTGAAGTAAGACCTGAAACACAGAAAGTAAGTTGAGTCTTCAGCACTGTTTCATCCTACAAAGCACCTGTAGAGCTGCTAATACAGATGTGTCCTGGAACAGCCAAGGCATGGATGGAGGATCTAGCAGATCCCTTTGAACTAATATTCTTGTTGATGGAAAAGATACATGTTAGCAATTATTAGTGACTTTCTTTCCTCTTAAGACCTCCTGGGTATAGATGGAAAGAGGACTTACTCTGGTGGTCTTGATTTTATTGCCAGTCGCACACATCCATCCAGAATTATCAGGCAACGTCTTACATTCCTCTCCTTCTAGGCAGGGCTCCATCTCACACCACCATTTCCCAATCACTATTGAAGCTAAAAAAGAAAAGACAACATTCACAACTATGTTATAATGAAAAATCTAATTAAATAATTTCTCAAGGGTCTAACACTGCATTTTAAAGGCAGAGTGTCCCTTCTAAACCCTTCAATTGAAATTTAGTTGCAAGGATTTCACATTTAATTACTTGTTTTGCATCCTATGCTCTCTAAGACAGTGCACTGCTTGCCATAGCTTCCTTGTACACGAGATCTTGTCTACTATCATGCTGTGACTGCTGGGAGTGCTGTGATGGCAGCAATACTGCTTCAAACCAAAGGACCATCCACCCTAACAGCTTGTCTTTGTAAGCGACCAATCTGGTATTTATGGACATATATAAGGACAAGGGAAGATTAAAGAGATTTTCCTCAGAATATTCTCTAGGTCTACAGGACTTGTGGCTCAGGGTACTCTGGAATAAACAGTGTCTGTTTTGTAATACCTACAGCCTGCTGCTTCTTCCACAAATCTGTGCAGAATCTTTTGAAACCATGTAGACTTTTAGCTTTCATAGTATCCCATGGCAGGGAGAGTCACAACTAGAAATAGAAGGTAAGGTAATACTGAACAGCAGCAGAAGTTCAGTTTGTTTAAACATAATTATGGATTTTATAAAAGCCATATTATCTCTAGCAGTAACTTTTAATTTCCAAATATTTAATGTTGTAAATAATGACAGTGTTTGGATCTTGTTGTGTTTGAATTTAATTGGCACATATGTTTACAACCTTGACTGTACCTTAATGAAGTTTCTTGCCTGGGAATTGGTATCTGTCTATAACCTTAACTGTATCTTAATGACATTTTTTGTCTGGGGATTTTGATAAACTTTAGCTAACCTTGCAAACTGTGACTAGTTGGTGCATGAGTGGCTCTGTCTGTAGTTTGTTTTCCCTGGCAAGAATTAATTTCATGGTTGCACTCACGAAACCCAACTGTCAAAGCTCCTCGCACATTCACTCAAATAGAAATGCTTAACCCATTCGTATCACTCCACATAGCCTCTTCAAGCCCATAAAACACCTTTGAAGCAGCAGATACCACACCATTCAGCTCTGGAAAATGCCCTGTTGTGCATGCATTGATTTAAGGACATTTCAGAATTTATAATTAATGTCTTATTTTTTATCTAGTTGTAATCTGTTTATGCTCACAAAATTCTAAAGAAATACTCAAAGATGTATCTGCACCTGCTGCTAATGTCAATCCCCTTAATTCGCAGCCACACAGATGAGGCTACAAGTCCACTCTTCTCTAAACTCTAACATATGAACAAACCATGCTGCAAAGGCACCAAACCCACAGGTACTCCCAGACTAAAAAGTGTGTATCACTATTCCATTCATGGTGCACGAGGAGGCTCTGCATGGCCCAGAGAGCAGGAGACTGTAGAAGAGAGAGATTCAATAAGGGACAAAAGGAGGATGGTGCCATTTTCAATAATGCTTTAACTGCATTCTTGTTTTTCTGGGCTAGGAGAGGTGGGCACTATGTGACCATGGCTTCAAAGTTATGTATCATCAGCATTATCTACACAGAGTTATATCCATCACACTATCTTACCAGACCTACTGTTGTCCCACCTAAGCAGCTGACTTCATTGCTCCAATCCTAATTTACTAGGAATGATTCCCTTTTTGACCTAGCGCTGGAAGGAAATCTAACTTTTCATGGGACTCTTCCAATTTAGCATTTTGTTTTCCACTGTGGTCCATGAAAAAAGAACCACTGATAACATGGACAACTCTCAGCCACTTTGAACTCTTCTGGCAGCCTCACGTAATTACCTCTTCTCCTTAATGCTCCCCCGACTTTCTGATCCAGCTTCCTTTGCTGCAGACTAACAAAAAACTCACCCAGATGGAAGTGTGTAGGTGTGTAATACTAAAAAAGTATATTTACAAATGGGAGATGTAGGTACACATGCTTCCCCCCAAACTAAGCCAAATACCATATTCATTTAGGTAAGAACCTAAATGAACACAAAAGTATGTCATGCCCAGAAAGGAAGCTGAGTTTTACATGAAGATGGCAGCAAACTCTGGGAAATAAAAATGGTTAATATAGAGTAGGAAATCCTGTACAGAAGGTCAAGTATACATTAATTAGATTTTACTTTTATTTCCTTCAAAGTGAAATTAAGCCTTCCTTTGGAAAAGGGAGATCTTTTTTCCTCAGATAAGATGGATGAACCCGCCCCTGCCACTTGTTGAGGTCCATGGTTGATCTGAGTGGGATATGGTCAAGTTATTTATGGGCCATGCTAGAGGACATCCAAGTATAGGCCACTTCAGTGCCAAACAAAACAGAATGAGAAGCAAGATTTTGAGGTCGGCTAATTAACGCTAATGAGAAGCTACTGCAATTCAGGTGACCAAGTCAGTGTCTCTAAAACAGGCCTTCACTCGGTATGGGATTATACCAGCAGATTTGCTGAATAACTGTCCCAACAGGGATATGGGTTTCATCCACTGAGTTTACCTGAAACACAGGGAGAAACACCTTGGCTTTGAAAGCTCCCTTGGTCTGGAAGAAGAGTTGACTAAGTTGGAGCAAGTGAACTAAGCTTAGAATAGAGTAGAATGTAATAGAATAGTTCAGCTAGAAGGGCCCTACAACAATCATCTAGCTCTCTGTGTTGTCTTTCCTATTTCTTCTCATAAATTCTACCTCAACTTTATCATATAATTTCTCCATATGTACAACACACAAAAAGCCTCCCCTTACACCTGCACTTGCAAGGCAGTTTAATGATGCTATTCATACATCATTTTCAGAAAGGTATCATTAATGCTGCTAACAGTAGAGAAAAGAGACATTTCTTTTTGCTATGCATGAAAAGGCACATGAGGACTGAATCTTTGCTCTAATAATAGATTATGCAGTGGGCAAACTGAAAAACCAAATCCTGCTAAATACTGGCCCTCACAGCAATCTTCAGAGCAGAGCATCCTCAGAAAACGTGAGAAGAATCCTGGGATACGGAAGCAAAAGTGACAATCATAATTATTTACTAGTAGCAGTGGTGTAGCATTAAATAACTGTGGAGAAGGATCCTATGGTGCTGGGTACTAAAACCCACAAAACTGAATGCCCTGGTCTAAGGAGTTTACAATGTAAAACAGGGGTGTGAGATGAATACAGACTGAGAGGCAGCATGGAGAAGCAATGCTGTTCATGGCAATTAAAATGATCTAACTACTTATGGATGCTGTTAAGCACAGCCCAAGTATTCAGATATTGGCCTTGAAAAATAATCAAATGCAAAGTCAGCACTGAACCTTAATGTCAACCAATTCACATATTAGTGTGCAGGTTTTAGAACATATATATGCATTTGTGATCACATTGCAGTTACAATCAGAATGTAGCCCCCCAAGGGTCCACCAGTGAGTACGCTCACCCAAGTATAGAATCATAGAATCCTTCTGGTTGGAAGATCTTCAAGATCATCAAGCATAACCGTTAACCCAGCACCGCCAGGTCACCACTAAACCATGTTCCTCAGCACCACATCTACACATCTTTTAAATACCTCCAAAGATGGTGACTTCACCAATTCCCTTGGCAACCTGGTCCAGCGCTTGACAAAGCTTTTGGGGGAAGAAATTTTCAGATTAAAAGCTCCTATTTGCCACTAATATGTAAGTGGTAAGTGGGCAAAATCCTTTGTAAGTCTGAAGCACTACAAAGCTCTCTGTGGTCTAGTCCTCAGCACCATGTGGTGGCACGGGTGCCCAGAGCCCAAAGAAAATTATTTCCTTTGAGTTTTGTGTTCATAGGTTTTATTTGCTATTAAGAGCCTTTTAGTCTTTAGGACCAGGTGTCCTTCTTGGGGATTGCTGATTCTTTGATGTCTACTTGATTTCAAAGTTTTACACCTCCAGCTCTGCTCAAAGAGGCAAGAAAAGCTTTAAAATGAATCACAGTTTGCTGCATTTGCGATGAGGTACATTGGTATGGGGAGGGGAAAGAAAGCTTCCCCAGGGAATACAACGCAGCTTCTCTACATTTAGGTGGTTATGTCACTCTGAGATGTGCTCAAGCAGTCATGTGAGAGAGAGAATTGTTAAAGTTAAGACGCTTTCCCTCAGGGCAGTTTACATTCAAGATCTCCCAGATCCTAAAGAACCTGAGCTCCTCGGTGACCCGAACTGCTAATTCTGGATGAGAATTACAGATTCCCACTAGTCACCAGGCACCACAGGCTGCGAGCACTCACATCATGCTGAATTAGATGCCTGTAACATTTTGGAGTGGTTTTCATTGTGTTCTTCTCACTATCCGGGGAATACACGAAGCATGGAGATTTTTCATGCAAGGCTGATTTGACTGAGACAGATACCCTCAGCCACGGGGAAGGAAAAAGGATATGATATAAAAGAGCTTTGACTACTCCTGCTTTGTTCGTGTTTTGGTTTGTTTTTTTCTTTTTTGTTCCCCAGCTCCTGCTAGTGTAAATAAGGGATTGCTTATATCTGAGTTCTTTTCAAGAAAATGCCTCTTCTATAAGAATATTAAACTCTTAGCAAATAACTAATAGAGTTGAGTAGAAAAGCATCTTTCTTCAGAAAATTCTTGAGATTTTTTCATTTCCAGTCCAATGCACACTGGTTTTTTTTTTAAAATCTTTGCTTGCAAATCTACATAAAAATTTTAATCAAAATATTTAATTTTTGATCTATTTAGTCTGCATGAATTAACAGACAAAAAAGCATTTGGTTGAAATGGCATTTGCTAATCATGTGTACCAAATAAAGAAACTGCAGATAAGAGATCTGGGGATCAGACTGAATGTAGGGAACGAGCAAAAAAATACCTTATATTTGCTAGTGTTTATACAATTCTACTGCATTTTAAAATACATTTGTTTCCAAACATAATGCTCGAAGCCTTATGGTGGCTGCAGGGAACTTCCAGATTAGACTGAATTCAGTGGGCTCCAGCCTGCAAAGTTCATAAGAGCATTTGTAGGTTGCATGAGGGTAGTGACCGCTTTTTGACTTGTTCTTCTGCATCACCTGGAGCACAAAGGTTTGATGCACTAAGAGAGCTGGATGGTGAGGTTTTCCCCTTGAATTACAGTAAGAAATTATTTTATTATGGGACAGTAGAAATGCAATGAACACCTTCAAATATCTACACCTACACTGAGATCAAATTAAAATGTAAACACCAAACATCCCATCACCTGCGTCTCGAATCAAGCTTCTTGGCCTTTTGGCTAAGATCAAGCGTAGTATCTGCTCTTATCAGTTTAATACCTTATACGTCCTTGATGAGAGGACTTTATATTAAATGGATGTTTGATGCTGGGAATTGGACCCGGAGCTTGCTCTCTCGGCTCCATGCATTGTCTCAGCCTGGAGAAGAGAAGGATCTGGGGGGACCTCATAGCAAACTTCCAATACCTGAAAGGGGCCTATAAGAAGGCAGGGAAAGATCTGTTCACAAGGGTTTGTAGTGACAGGATCAGGGGTAATGGTTTTAGGTTAGAAAATGGTAGAATTAGGTTGGACATTACAAAAAAGTTCTTTAATATGAGGGTGGATGAGCACTGGAACAGGTTGCCCAGAGAGGTGGCAGAGGCCCCATTCCTGAAGATGTTCATGGTCAGGCATGATAGGGCTTTGAGCAACCTGTCCTTGTTAGAGATGTCCCTGCTTATTGTAGGGGGGTTGGACTAGAGACCCTAAGAGGTCCCTTCCAACCCAATACACTCTACAATTCTATGAATATTTGGAAAAAAATACACCATCTATTTCATTCAAACTTCCTTACTTGTTGAAACTCCCAAACTTGTTACATTTCACATCTCTCAGTCTTGAAGTTCTTGTATTAAGCTGAAGCTACTCTGTTGTTTAAAGTGGTGATAACTGCCCTTTTACGGGTGATTACCATGACACAGGCAGAGGGTGATCCTGCAGAAAACATGCACACACAGCCCAGAGACTGGCAGGCACTTGCCTGTGTCACGTTTCCTACTCCAATGTGTATAAAAAACGCAAAGACTTTTTTTTGCAGATAGAATTCTCCTTTAACTTTTCTGCATTTGTATTTAGGAAATTGCTTTAACAATATGACAAACTATATATGACAATAAGGATAAAGACACATTTAACAATGTAACAATATGACAATACTCACAGAGTAATATATAACTTTAATTCATGTTTATGGAAGACCCTGAAATATGAAAACAGAGCAAAGTATCATCATGCATTTTTCAACAGTTTAGAGGGAACATATTATGTATTAAAATGTTCCAAGATTGCTTCTGCATTTGCCATTATAAAGCCACAGCAGTGATCTCTTTTTGCTTGTGATAAAGTGTACACATTTTGTTTATACATAAATAGAATACAAAGGAATAGAGATATTAGATTGCACTTCCTCCTGATCATAGGTATCATGCTACTCCAAGGAATAAGAAACAGAGTTCGTTTTCAAAACCAGTATGACACTCATTGCAGAATGGCAAAGTTTTTACTGTAAGTATAAAACATTCCATTTTAATCTAGTTCCCACCAGAGAAGATTGATATAAATAAAATTTAAATAGAGAACACATTTCACAGATGCCAGCAGTGAAAAAGACTTTGTCAGCTTAATGAAAAGATATCAATTTTCTCCACTTTATTCAATAAATTGTGAGTCATTTTCTAAATGGATTAGATTAAAGGAAAGTTCAAACTCCCCATGAGAGACTCTTGTACTGATGGAGACTTTTGGCAATGGCAATAACACAGAGGTAGGTAAAAACTTTCAGGTAGTTTTATTTTATTTTTAAAAAAAACAGGTATAAGCCACCTCATCTATTCCCTATAAAACAAAATCTCAGAGAATTGAATGAGACATGTAGTTTCTTTTACTTTATTGGGATGTCAGGGGGTGCAAAATGAATTACTGGGGTGGGAACACACTTTTCTAGGGGGATGAGAAAACTGGAGTGAAAGAAAGTGCCAGATGAAGGGTTATGTATTTCATAGACTGAGATACCACTTACTCTGGGAGTTGTAAAGCAGTGGTCTGGTAAGGTAAAGAATACAAATCCAAAACAAAAGATTTCAGGTTGAATAATGCTGTCTAGGAGAAAAACAGGATATTTCCTACAGGGAGATCATCAAAACATCTGCTTTAATTCAAGCGTACTCAATTCTAGAAGCATCAATCTAATGCTCACACAGTGTAATATTTTGCAGACTTTGATAACCGACCTATCATAACTCTGGAACGACTGACATTTCTCCAGTTTAAAATACAAGCACAGTGCAATCAGTCTGGCAAGTGATGTCTCATATCTCCTAATTGCCTCAGATCTAGTCTTGCTGAGCTAATTTAGTATTTTTTAATTGTAGTAAACATTAAAAAGTATCATCTTTTTTCCTTTCTTTTAGAACTTTCTGATCTTTGCAATATTATCCAAGTTTTTCAAACAAAACTGGAGAAACTTTAGAAAGAATTGGAGTTTAAAATATTGTTTTCCATCCAGAATTCTTGATTTTTCATTGCAATATATTCAGCAGCCAGAGTAGGGTATTTATATTATGCAATATGTGTCTGAACAACCCTGTGAGCTGCACTAAAGTATACCCATAAAATATGAAAGAGCAGATTAGACAGAAAGAATCCATGAGCAATTTCCATTTAAGATCTGCATAAACCAGCAAAAAGGGTGCTAATTTGACAGCATAAGAAGACACACTAGTGAAAAACCACTTACACTGCCATTTTCTAACAGTTGGCATACTGTTAGGTAAAATGTTGGAAAAATTAGTATAAAATGTTGGAAAAAATGACATAAGCATGTTTTATACTTCCCTCATAACAATATGACTAATAGAGATGGTGCTGGCTAATGGCCTGAGAATCAGAAACTCTGGAGTTTCTGTTTACTTCTGTCTGTTTCTGACTTTCTCTATTACTACATTTAATTCATCTTCTTGCTTTAGTAATTTTCCATTTGTAATTTTATTTACTTCAGATGATAAGCCTTTTTTGCCTTGTTGCATTGTTTTGAGCAGATTTAATTCAAAACAACTTAGAGCTTGCAGAATTTCTAGCCCTCAATGCTCTTCAGCCTGGGAGGGTCAAATGCTGCAGCTTTGTCATTTTTCCATATCCCTGTCTTTGCATCTTTAGAAATAATTGATGCTTAGACATACAGCTGAGGGACATCCATAAAAGTAGGACCACGACTTCTCATGGGTGGCACCTTCATAGTAAGTGAACATGCATTTCCATTTCCATGCATGTGTTAACAATTACAATACTTAAGTCCCCTGAGTACTTAAACAGTGTGTACAGCTGTTCAGAGGTAAAATACTCTGGCTTTTAGCAGGTACATGAATAAAAACTTCCAGATTTTCAGGAGTAGTGTATAACTTGCATTATTATCCTCTCAGCTGGGTAGATCTCAGAGATCTCAGCAGTACTAAGCACAGGCCAAAGAAAAGCAATCATTTTTCTTGGGCCCTACAGTTCAACTTGTGAGATCTTTTCAAAGTCTCAGATTTTAAGGTAATAAAAAAAATGAAGGGCGCAGAAGGTGTCAGGCTTGGAGGCCAACAGGTTGTAGCACTCCCTTCCAGAGAGGTCAACAGGTCCCAGGCCAGTTGAATCGCACTTGGCAGCTGGCTCTCAACTCCTGTTCTCATTTGGTAACTCTGTTCTCAAAAGGCATCACTGGCTTTTTAAATTCTTCCCAATTCCTCTAAGCAGACATGACCAATGCTTGACACTTTTTCTCTGACAGTTATGGATCATAGTTGATATTATAACTGAACCTTCACTACATTATCTATCTGGAAACTTGATTTCTACAATGAAAGATAGAGCAAGCCTCAACAAAACAGGTTTTTGTAGGTATCTGTGGCAGAGAGAAAAGACATAAAAAGACAAAATAAACCGTGTATGATAAATCTGTCTCCCCCAAAATGCATAGTGTATACTATGACATTCCAGAGTGCAAGGACACAGCCTTACATTTTTTGTTGGAAATTCTCAAATTCATGCACAACAAGGCAAGCATCAAGCTACCCACCTTTATTTATAGTTTTATATGTCTGAGTTTATTGGTGTTCGACATAACCTCACTGCAAAGACAGTAGGTCATTTGAGAGCAACCTGCTGACACTAATGAGTGCTAATGAGACTAATGAAAACATGAAATGCTTACACACAGGGAGCCGCAATGAATTCAGGCAACTAAGGATCCCCTCCCAACCTGTATGGGGAAAATTGATCTTTTGTAGGTTAAGGAGAACCATTGCTGTGCTTTATGACTGAATTTTGAACTGAATCTATCCCTTGCTGCAGAACAAAGCTGAGAGAAGGTTGATAAAATATTTGTGCAGTGTAGCAGTATTATTTACACCCTGTTTGAACTGCTGCTAGAAAGCCTAGTGGAAGCCTAATCTTATTGTTATACACTTAATGAAATGCCAATGAACTGCAGCATAATTACACATTTTTTGGACAGACAATATGAAGCTGCTTACAAATATTCACACACATATTTCAGACCAGGGTTGAGGGCTGGTGTGCCATCAAAGAAGAAAAATGCCTCCATGCAACGTTAATTTTTCATTAGTAATAATTCATTAACAAAGTAAATGAATGAGCTCAGATGCAGAGAAAGAAGAGTCAGGCTGCAAAATGAGGATAAGAGATATACACAGAGGTTTCTGGGTGGCCTTGTAATGCTGTTCCTCCAGTGGCTGCAAGGACCCCAAGTGATATATAAATATATATATCTTTATATATCTATATGATGAGCTGCTGTGGTCCTGATGCTGCTGTGGAGATGTTTGCTCACACAACCAGCACTGCTGAGAAGTGACTGTGTTGAACCAAAGATATAATTGCTATGACTTTGTCCCTTGTGACAGTGGAAGCGAGCACCCAAGAGGAACAATTATTGCCTGCTTTCGCATTAGAAACCAATGAACTGCATCTGATCCTACAGTCACTGAAGAGATAGGAGAAAAATTCTCCTTATTTTTTTGCAGGCTTCAGACCAAATCTGGTGTCTGTAAAAGTTGCTGTTCGCTCAAATGCGAATCCCCTGCACTGCAGGGGTTGGTTTAGCAAGGTGGAAGGGAAAGCTGCAAGATGGGCTCTGAAGGATGAAAGTCTATTATGAAATTTTGACTGAATGAGGTGCCAGAAACACAGCTTAGCAGCAAAGCAGTCTATGAAAGAACAGTGAAAATGAATAAATTATAGAACTGTAATGCATTTATAAGGCATAACAAAGCATGCATAATATATTGGAGAGTTATCAGTTATGAAATTAAATTCTGGTGTACTGCTTGGGTATAAATTGTGTAGCATTTCTCTCTTGTTGTTTCCAGTCCAATCTTCCAGAGAAGATTCCTGTAAATAAATAAATAAGGAAAATACTTCTACTGAATCTACATAAATTAATAACATATAGTGTGTGTCTGTGTTATTAGTCAATGAAAACCACCTGTTTTCAGCTTTGTATATGGTTTTCCAGGGGAAAATATTTTTTGGTGCTTTTTTGTTTTTAAATACAAGCTATTCTATTGTCTTTTTTTTTTTTTTTTCTGTGAAAAATACTATGTTTCCTCTGCTTTAAAAACCACTGAATATCTAAGCTCAGAGAATGCTGAAATATGTGCTGTAGTTCCAGGTGCCTCTCTGTACTAGTAAGGGCTATCAGGTGGGTAGCTGCTGCTGAAGAGAGCATGTGCAGATGGAAGAAGTGGCAAAAGAACCAAACACACCACATTCAGAGATTGGTGTGAGAAGTAAAGGGATGAATTTTCTCCTAAAATCCAGATACCAAGGAATTAATGGAACAATTGACTGCTATGAGGTGTGAAGTACCTGAAGCCATGTGCTATTCTTCCCTTAGAAAGGATGGAAAGAAGATAATAATCAGAGCTGACAAATTCCTGAATCAAAACACTCCTCAATTCTGAGCTCCTTACAAGAATTTAATGTCCTAAAAGTGTCTGAATACCACCCCTGGTCTGAGAATCATGCTGGGTTGAGTAGTATTGGCAGATTCAGCAATACATTAAGGCATGTGATTCAATACAGATTTCAGCCATCACATTAGTGACTTAAGTTTGCAATCTTATAGGCAAATCCTTGCTTGAGGTCTCATGCTTTTTACAGGATGACTTCATCATGCAAGGATGGGGTTGGGTGTAAGCAACTGTTTACTGGCATTGTCATGGTGGCACGATGCATCACTGGAGGGAGCTTCTTATTCTTCCCAGTCCAACCAGCGCAAGCACCTACTGGTGCAATCATACTTATGTCCAAAAGATCCACCATCATGTGCCTTTGTCATGTCTAGTAGCACTATAGCCGTCTAACTTGTCCATGGCTGGTGATGAAAACACTTTTCAATTAGGTGAAGTTCACCTGTGCTTGACTTAATGTCTCATAATAGGTTCTTGGTATATTCTCTTTTCCCCAAAAAGTTCTGCCTGTTGTGTCCTGCTGCATAAGAAAATATGCAGTGCTCTATTATCCAATTGACATATATGTAAAAGAAAACAGCTTTAATTAGTTTCCTGTTGGCATGTGGCTGGATGATTTTTCAGAGTAAAGCAATGTGGGTCATAGCCCTGATGAGTGTAACCCATGGAAAGGGTGGGGAAGGATGGAAGCAGCCCCTAGCTATTGTCTGTACCCACCAGCTATTTTCAGACCATATAACTACAGAAATACTTTTATGGCAGACTGGTTTACAGTTGGTGGAGAGTTATTTAAACACCCACAAATGAACAAACTCACACTGCAAACTAGGGTCAAGTGCTCCTTGCTCTCCTCATAGGAAAGATTCAATTTGAAATGATAAACTAAAGGAGGTTTTAGTGCCCTAATGATGGTGTTAAGAACTTGCACGTGGTGTGTCCCTTTACACACAGTGGTACTAAAAGGCAGAGCTTGCAAATTTCTTTAGGAGGTAGTTTGGTTATCTTGCAATTTTCTCTGCTGTGAAAGGATGACACAGTCCAAATTTTCTTCCATGAGTTTGGGATTGCTGTGGTGTAGTTAATATACCTATAGAGCACTTAGGTTTCCACAGTCCAGCTCTCAGAATTTATCTCAGAGGGGCACAGTTTAAAATCTGTGTGGAAAAAGCTGTTTTCAAAGGTTAAGTTAAATGAGCCAACTGCCATTCCACAAGGTAATTACTGATTTATTGAAAATGTTGTATTCATTCAAATATCTTTGTTCTGTGATGTAAGACAAGTCTAATTTTGTTTTAAAGATTAAAGGAACGTTTGTTTTTTGTAAACAAATCCCCAGCTACTGTTATAAATTACATCATGCATAATCTTGACATGATAGATTTGGAGATATTTCAGTGCAACAATGCCAGTGCAATATGAACAAGAACTTCAAGACTGAACAAAAATTGATGAATTGAGCACACAATACTTTGTATCTCATATCATAGCTTAATTACTGCTTCAATATGCATGGAATAAGAGCAGTAACTCAATTATAAAAGCTTATCAGCAAGAGATAAAACCAGTGAAATTCATGAGTGGATATTAAACTGACCTTAACTGACAAGCTTTTCTTTAAAATTATGTTTTCCTTCAGTGCTCATGATGTTTATTTACTCTGTAAAACATTTCAGACCTGAGAAGTCTGTTAATAGGCACTTGAAATTTCATGGCCATGTTGGTAATGGCAGAGCTCATATCTTTTTGCCGCTAATCAATTTAAATCTGAGTTCTATTATTATAAAAGATGAAAATTCACTACCATTTACAGGGTTTTTTTTCCTCGTTTTTACCTTGGAGGAGTCCCTGGACTGCACTTCTAGGAAAGTCTTTGCTACAAATAATTGATATGATGACCTTACTCTGTTGTCCTTAGAGTGAATAAGCCTGAATTTATGCAGGGATCATTATTTCCTATGTAATGCACATGATGTGGTCTTGAAAAAACAACCAGATGGAAGGAGCTGCAAGTCTTAGACTCCAGATATGCCAGGAATCTCATGCACACTCTGGTTAGATGATTCTCAGCTATGAAGCCGTAAGCTCTATTCTCATAACTACAAATAGGAGTCTAACATTTTATTTTTCACAAACATCTGTCCTGGTTCTACTTGATCTCATTAATGCTCATACAAAATGAATGTAAATGGAGCCTGAGCATGCCCAGTGCAAGTTCTTTTGCAAAACTGAGCATGAGTTAGTGTAAAATGCTTTGCAGAATATGTTCAGCTCTGCCAGTTGCAAAATGTATGCAAGCAGAAGCCCTCCAAAGATGAATAGCTAAATAAAGATACTGAGAATTGCTATACTTATGAGCAAACGGAACACAAAGTTGTTAATGAAAACTCCTCATTCAACTTTTAAAACCATTGTAAAATGGCTCTAGGTTGAAGTAGTTGGGTTTTCTTTCTAAATAGTCACCTCCACAAATACTTGAAAGTTAAAAGGAAAGATAATTGGCTAGTAAATCCCCTAATTCTAGGCATTGCATTGCAGGCCTCAGGCTAGTAAGATCTCTGACTTTCTGCTTATCAGTGATCACCAATGGAAAAGAAGATGGATGAAGAAGAGGAGGTGAGTGGATAAACGTTGGGAAAACAGTAACAGCCAGATAGGTGGAGCTAATCTGAACTGTCATTCCACAAAGAGGAAAAGAGCATCCTTACAAATACTTTGGTTTTGTCAACCATTACAAGTTTACAGTCTGAGGCCTTACAGCAGGAGCATATCCTGGCCTACCTCACATGACTGTGAACTGCCTTTACCAAGTCCTCAAGAAATCCACGTTCACCTCAAGAGACTGCTTTAACACAGGACAGTTAAGAAAGAAGCACATGGTGAAGAGGATTATTATCAGACATCTCTATTTAATCAGTTTAATTATCCATTACCCAAATTCTGCAGAAGCACTTTTGTCCTGATTGGCACCTGCCATTTATAATGTGCAATGTCCTTGACTGCCAGACATAACTGCGTGTGCAGAGACAGACTCAAAAGATGGAAATGTTTACAAAGTGAGTCTTTACCTTGCCAACCAACATTGTAAAACTAAGAACTCTGCAGCTGAATCTTCCTCCCATCTGGAAAAGAATTTCCAGAAAAGTCTATCCAGAGAAGCTTTTGTGATCCTGGTGCTGTCATTTTTTATTTACTTTTATTTTTTCCTTTCCTCTCATGTGAGAAATCCCCTTGCACTGTTCAGGTTGAACTGCCATAGAGCTGTAGGATTGATGTTCTTTCCAGTACCACTTAGAGTATCTGACTTCTCATTCAATCAATTGACCTGTGCAAGTGATTTCTTGTTTCACTTGCTCCAAGCTTCTCCTCAGTTCCTCTCTCTCACCTTCTGCTCATTAACTCAGTCTCCACACTTCTGATCTCAAAGTCAAGGCTGGAAACTGATGGCTCCTCCCATAAGACATTGAGCACGGGTAGTTAAACAGTCATATACTTGATTGTGTGCCACATTTAGTACAAATACTATAAGACAGAAATGTTGTTATTTTACTTTAAACTTTAGCTGTTGATTTTTAGCTACCTAGATATCATGCTCTTACCCTGGACCTGGGATGACAGGCAGTAGAATGGCTTGTTAGAGAAGGCAATTTGCAGAGTTTTGTAATTTAACTTTCAATGGAGGTAGAATATGATAATTTATTATGAGTGCCTTTTGCAGGGGATTCCTCAAATATTTATAAACTCATTTAAATAGTTAATATAGGAATTTTAATAAACTGTTTATATTCACAAAAAGAATGTAATTTGCAGGAAGGGCTGTTCAGGTGCAAGGAAACACAGATAGACCCCATGAATTAAAAATAATGGCCTGCCTCAAGTTTATATGACCTTTTTATAAGTTGTCTAAGGTTGCTTTCTTGGGGTCACAAAGTGCTTCTATCAAGCTAGTTAAGTTATGCACTTCACAGACTATTTTAGGAAGGAAAAAAAGAATTACCTTCTATTAACCTGGAGACTGTCAAGATCTAGGTTTATCCAAAGAAACAAAACACATTATCTTCAGTATGTCAACTTAAGTCTTCCTTTTGGATACTGTTCTCAGGGAAGTGAAAACATTTCATCATTCATTGGGACAAGTTTGCATTTATCACTACTAATGATCTGCTGGTCATTATTTAACCAAGTATAAGCTACCTAAAGCAGCCCGTGACCATCTTAATATGGTCAATAACAATAGAAACCTATTAAGAAATGCAATTACTTCACAGGACTCCAGCCAGGCAGGGCTCTCCCAGGCTGCCTCGGCAGCAGTGATTTCGTACCTCTGCCTCTGAAGCCAAGTTGAGCACACACCTCTCATAGGACAGTTGTAAGGATGACAGATTCCTGCTGACCTGAGCTGAGCACAGATCCTGGTGTGGCAGGGCTGCATAGGCTGCAGGGCAAAACTTCCTGCTAGTGCTGGCCAGGCTCGCTCTCGTCCTCAGCAACCAGCCTGGACACGATACATGACTTCTGCCCTACATCCGTGGAGCACTGAGAAAACCCTATTGTTTCCTGCCATCCTCTGCTTAATAATTGCTATTGGTGGCTCAAGACACATCTTTCAGTCCATGTGTGGGAAAGGTTGCCTTTCACCCCAGTCCTATTTATCCTCTTCAAGGTTAACTTTAAACTATCCATGAACCACCTAAGTGCAAATGGGTGCATACAGCTTTTTCTGGAACAGGAGCTATTGCAGGTCCATGAGCTCCTGCCTGAGTACTGCATCTCCCTTATTCTGAGTACTGTCCCTTTGAGATACCAACCACTTTCAGGCAGCATGAACTCAAAGTTATATAACAAAGCCAAACTTCTCATGCAGAAATAGCAGGTAGAAAGGAGGTAGATTATTTTTTTCCTCTTTTCCCCACTTCATCTATGTAAGCACACACAAAAAACACCTCCACCACATTGAGAAAGGGGATCACCAATATTTCAAATACCAAACAAACCCATGCTTCTTTTGTAACTTCTTCTGCTATCTTAAAATTCAGGGGTACTAAGTTCTGCAAACACCATCTCTTTGTGCAAACCACTCACAAACGCCAGCTCCAATACAGGAGAGAGCTTTAGCAACCAAACCAAGGTGGAAAGCAGGGAAGGAAAGTATGCAAATTTCGCTGGGCACACTGTAATTACTAATTCATAGCAGAACAGATCACAGTATTTCACGCTTATCCCATGTAATTCAGTCACAGCAGTATTCATTTTACTATTAATTTTAATACAATAATTACCTTTCGAAAGAGGAAAGAAAGCACCGTTAGAGGGTCAGATCCTCACGTGGGGAAGATATGGTGATTTATGCTAGTTTGATGAATTTTGTAATCTTCCCTTTCCTTGAAAAGGAATTTAGTAATTGTCTAGTTGCCAGGCTTACAGAGATAATCTATGCTAAATGAAGCAAAATAAGAAGAAATGGTGAAGCGAAGAAATTGTGAAGCAAAGAAATGTAAACTTAATGGTAAAATTTACATATCTGCATTTGAACATTTATGTATGTGTGTGCCTGGCAGACACACAAACACACATACACACGTGTCTCAACAGCCAGTTCTCAGTTCATTCCCAGCACTGTCTGGCAGAAGAAACAGTTCCCATAGAGACACACTTTGCTGAATTTCTACAGTTATGTGTCCAGATTCATCTCTGCAAAAGGGCAAGGAATCTGGGATTCCAACAGCATGCTTTTGGAATGTTAGCTGAGGGAAGGGTTTAGAATACGAGTTGTATAAATGACCTACAAAATAAGGAACAGACAGCTATATTATTATCTCAAGAGCCCAGAGAGATATGCAAACCACTTAAAATTTTGCTCTTGGTCACCAAAAACTTTTAATAGAAATAATTCATAACCAGCAGCTGCCAGAGTTCATATATTTTTGAGAATAAGCTTAGACCTTACCCCCTGCCACTTGCTGCCCTTGGAACCATTCTGTCTTTTTTTTTTCCTTGTTTTCTCTGACATTTTCCTTTTCTTGTCCTTTTCCTTCATTTTCCTGTCCAGTCTCACAGGAGCAGTTCCAGCAGAACTGCCTTTTGCCAGAGCTGGTGTGGAACAGAGGAGGTAGAAAGAGGTCAAGCTGGCCACCACGAGCTGCTGGGCAGCTTCTACATCTACCTCTCATCTTTAACCTGCTTCAGCTGCTGTAATTTAGATACTTCAAGGTGCTGCATTGTATTAGAATTAATTGCTTTGAGAATTACTACTGAGATTAATTGAATTTATGGCCCCATCCAGGAGTATATGCACTCTTGTTGTGATTAAGATAATCCTTTGCTTGAAACAGAAATTAAAATACATGTCAATTTTGTCAGTCAGTGGTTCTGCCATTGGAGTTTTTACCTCAAAAAAAAAATTCAAGATAATTGTTTCCTTTTTCTCTGCCAAGGTTTCATATTCAACTATTTTATTTCAGGGTTCTGTTTAAATTCAAACCACCACAGCATTATATGCAAAGAGAAATCAATCTCAGAGGGGAAAAAAAGAAGAACCAAATATAGATTAAAAAGCTGCCTCTCCAAAGATTTTGAAATATGAGAAGCCTGGCTCTGCATGTAAGATTAATGACAGCTATGTGTGTGATGAATAGTTCAGCTCAAATCAGGGGAAAGTTTTACCCTAAGTATCTGCTGTTCCGAATGTTGAAACCCTAATGTCATCTGGCCATACAGCAGGTGCACACGGCTCACTTATTCTCCTGGACTGCACAATGAAGCGAACAACAAAGAGAAATAATACATATGCTTATAATCAACCCCCATCACTTTATGACAAAAAGGTAATTTCTCTCCCTGGCTGCCTTTTTTTCATTATTTTTATACGTGGCAATATATCGGCTTTGTTCACTTCTTATTAAGAAATGTAGATATGGCACAGATGACAGAGACTTGTCGCACATAGCGGCTTATGAATGGAGCTATTCTTGTACTTTAAATTGTACCTATTTTTTGAAGAATGGACAAAATGAATATTCAGTCACTGTGCATTCAGGGGCTCAATTCGTGGCCAGGGAGCATTCAAGAATTCAATTCTGCCTTGGGAGCTCATGGGGAGCCCTTCCAGCTCTGCCTCGCAGGGAGCATCAGTCCTGGTCAGGGAAATGCAGGATGTTTCTCCAAGTCTTCTCCAAAGAAACGTCTTTACTGGTTGATGTGTTTCAAGATTTTGTATTTTAATGTAAATGAATTATTCAAACAGTGTCAGTTGTTCATTAAAAAGCAGGTAGAAATATTCAAACTAGGACAGCTTTTACCTCCAAAGCCTTCTGTAGTAATAGGCTCATGCTGCAGCAAAGTTGGTGCATCATCACGCCATAGCAGCTTCCTGTGTCTTTTTAGCACCTCCACTGCAAGGATCTCAAAGTAGTTTCCAAGCTCTGCCTTAACACAGTAAAGCCCTGCCAAGGTGGAAAGGAAAGTATATTCCTGTCCCTGGATCACTGTGGCTTGTACAAGCTGCTCTGAAGGACATGGGCAGAAATGGTAAAAATATCCACTATCCTTCAGTGGAAATATTGGGTTATAATTGTGTCCTCTTTGCTGGAGACACATGCACACCATGTTCCCTTCTACTTTCTGCGGGCAGTGGGATAAAAAGACACACAACGAATTCTTCAGGAATGGCTGTAATGTTTTATACAGGTATAAAATTGTTTTCTAATACTAAAAATACCTGACCCAAGAGAGACCTCTCTATGTACACATGTACGTTTATTATCACTGTTTGGAAGGAAACTCTTCAAAAGCTAACAAGTTATATAAGCTTTTTTTTTTTTTTAAGTCATTGTATTTGTTACCACTTTCAAAGGGAACAAGTCTGAGAAAATTAATTATACTGTTGTTAGTGTTTTTTGTTTTAAATTGTAATTTTAAATTTAGAAAACCAGTGAGGGTAAGTAATTTAGGTGATCAAATGTGGAATTTAGATGACTCACTGGAAGCCCTAAATCTTTGAAAGTGAGGTCCTAAATACTAGTTTGCACTAAAGAGAGAAGAGAGGCTATATCTGCAGTTTCTTTAGTGCAGCCTTGTGTGTCCTGCGTTCTGTGCCTGTCTTCAGCAATATCCAACACCTCCCACCCAGATCATCACCCAGCATGATTACAAACAGCTTCTCTCCATATATACCTAAGGAAACTACATTGGATGGGAGAAAAAAAATACATCTAGACAGCCAGATAGCTGTGAAATAGATTACATTTGTATACACTTGTATATTTCTGTCTTGTCTTTTCTCTTTTTCAGGGCACTGAAAGAGATGGGCTATAGGAGCACACCTTTGCAACACCCTCTCCCCATGCAGAGATGCCTGGTTATATCACAGTGAAGCTAAATCCCAGCAGCATTTCAGGGAGACTTTTCTAAATACTAGTGAAGTGAAGGGGAGTCAGATCAGCTCCACAAAGACAATTATGTATTTAACATCCCTAAGGGACTGTCTGTGACCCATCTCTCAGCATAGCACGCTGCATTATGTTTTTGTTCTGCAAGGGTGGAGTAATAGAAATAGCCATAGATGCATCTTCTGCCATTTTTAAGAAAACTGGATTTGTAAGAAGTCAGCCAAACTGTATGCAAAAAAAGGTCTAAATGTACTGGAATAAGATTGAAGACTTGACATTTAAATTGTAATGCTGAAATTTTTATGCATTTTTACATGCATGCTGTGTGGCTATGTGGGTAGATGAAGGATAGGAGTGAGGAAATGAAGTATTCACCTTCTGATGATGACTTGCAAAGGCAAAAAGATAAATTCTTATTTATACAGATGTTGAGCGTACTTTTATAAAATGCATTTGCTCATCATTCAAGATAAAGATCTAGAAATCTCCTTATTTTGCTGAAACTGTTGGAAGATGTGTGCATATAAGTGGTGGGGTTTCATACTCGTATGGTATTTCCAGTGATACAGTACAAAGAACTTTTCACTTGCAGCATGTGATACAGTTTTCCTGCAGCCATAATTTGTTAGTTCTGCTGGCCATGAAACTAATGGCAAAGCTTGTGCCAGAAGCTGAAGCTTCCCTTCAGCTTCCCTTCAGCTGAAGCTTCCCTTCAGCTTCCCTTCAGCTGAAGCAGGTCATCTTGTATCTGCCAGTACCAATATTTTTAAAATCCCCACCAAGGTGTCACTGAAACACTCTTTAGACTGAATGACAAGACAGAGTTGAAAACAGTTTGTGCAGAGTCCACACAGTTTGAACAGTTATGCAAAGAACATATTATCTTTATCTGAAACTTCCAGGACTATCTTGCAAAGCCTCCAAAGACCTAGGGTATTTTTGGCTTTTCTTTAACTTCTTTTGGGTTTTGGGGGGTTGTTGTTGTGTGGTGATTTGGGGGGAGGTCATAACTAGAGAGTTACTGTCTGATATACTAGCATACAGAAAACAAGCCTTCTTTCAAGTATGTCTTGTCTGACCTGATGAGGAAAGTGAGTTGTAAGCAGTGGATAACTTTCTAGGGATAAAAATGGTGCAAATACACTTCTGGATTTAGGGATCATGAGAAAAACTTCACGGCTCCAATCCCGATCCTTCCACGAACACAGCAGAGACAGAACAGCAACAATTGCAGATCCCAGCCTCACAATGATGTGAATCATATATTACTGTAGATGGACTCCTGCCAAGGCTCTAAGCTATAAAACATAAGGTACTCTAAGAAAAACAAAAACTCCCTGCCCTGACTCAACTAGAAGGTGATGACTGCAAATATGCTTTACAATGTGCACGTCAAAAAAGGGTAAAATTGAACATTAAATCCACTGGCATTTCACAAAGCAGGACTTCTTCCTAACCAGAAATGCAATCTGTTATCTTGCTAATTTTGATTCTGTCTCTTTCTATCTTCTTTGTTTTAGTGCTGACTAGATCTGATTGAGAATTAGTTTGCTCCATTTAATCCTAATTCATGTGTGTCTCAGACTTCCTACCTTGTCTGCCTTTCCTGCTGTGTGTATACTTACAATGCAACAATCTATAGTCCACAAGGCTCTTATGGTGACAGCAAGCCAGCGAAGGAGCTACAACTGAGCCAAACCCTACTTGTCATCAACCTGAACATAAATATTCTCTTATTATTCACATCTCATCCCAAAGCAGTTTGGGATTGTTGAAAACGTCTATCTCATGTAGAAGTTTGGACTGGACCTAGGCTGCTGCATGGGGTAAGTGGCTACTTCCCTTTCAAGAGGCTCAGGAGAAGCCAGAGGAGGCTCAAGAGAGGATCAGGCACAGCATCAAAATATCATCTCAGCTGCCTCTCTTTGCTGCTCTGCCAGGGAACTGTGTCAGATACTAAAAGCATCTTCCCCAGAGGCTTCTTAGGAGGAAACTCAAGGGTGAAACTTTATCCCATCACCCAGAACATCTTTGCTTGCTTGGTGAGCAATTTATTTGTACCCCTCTTCTTCAGCGGGGCTGAATCATTCCGGTAAATTTTTTCACGGCAGTGGATAGCGGTGAAAGACTACCATGTGAGTTAGCTTTCATTTGTACCAGTTGATCATGAAAGAAGCAACACAGATATGTGTTAGTCTAGAAACAATACACAAGGGATATCATAGACAGATTAATCTGGCGCCTTAGAGACAGCATAATTTATTTGGATGAAAAGGGGATTCTCCTCAGTGACACGGAGAAAAATCTCCTTTTATCCTTTTCTTGGCAGAAGTGTGAAACACGGGGAGAGGCTCTTGTCCATGGGAAATGCTTTTATAATTGCGGACACCACCCTGGCCAGAGATACTCAATTAGCCTCATGTCCAATTCCCTTCTTGGCCACAGGCTTCCACAGGCACCTGGACTTTGTGATTCAGTTCCCTAAATATACCACAGGCATAATACCAACCCTTCTGTCTTTCTGCTCATAATACGAGGACCAGTGATGCTGTGGGCACCAGTGGAATGCTCAGAACAGGAGAATTTCAGCCCCTCTTGGGATCTGGGACTGCGAGCCTTGCACAATTCATGGTAGTCTGTAACATAGGCCAACAAGTCTGCCCTCTGTAAGGGCTGAGTCCAGGCCAGTGATGGTCACAGCACATCACTGTACACGGTACAGCTTCAGCACTGTCAAACTCTGCCCTCCAGCCTTCCCTTGGAAAATATATTATTGTAAGCACAGTTAATTCCTTGTAACTGTCAAGAGGTTTTATTTTTTTCTTCTCCCCTGTGATGAATTCTCTGTTAACCAAAACAATGTGACAAGGAATAATTTTCAAAGAGGTAAATTCATACTCAGCTCTTTTGATGATGTGGCAGGTTTTGAATTTGCGTAGGCAGCAAGCGATGTTTTTTTTCAAATATACTGGACTTGAATAAAGTAAAACATGCTCACAGTAAAATACGTGTTGTCCACATTTCATAATGGAGAGAATTGTGGGCAGATGTAGGTCAAGATTTCAAAGCAAGGCTCACTGAATATGTTGACTTTATTTAGAAGAGGGTAACTTGCCACTCCCTGAAGATGCTTGGTTTTCAGTGGGAGTATAGGTCAGCTCTCTGAGAAAATGAGACTTCTATGAAGGTCTATCCATTTGATGAATCATTATGCACCACTTCATAAAATATCAAGTAGACTCTTCTCTAACTGCTATTTCTGCTGTAAAGGTGTGCAAAAGGGGCTATATTCATTTCTCATCAAGATCCTGAATCAACACTCCTGGAAAACTCCCATTAGCTTGAATGTGAATTGCCTTATGCCAATATAAAGTTATAAATATGGAATAGCACCACTGGCACAGAACTGACAGTATTGTAAAATATGAGGTATGATTACCTTGGCCTGTTTCATTCTGCATGCTGCTTCAGTAATACAGTTTCCAAGGCCCACCAAAGTTTGCAATAATCCCCTAATTTGCATTAGATGTCTGTCCTCAATTCAATGGCATTTTAATGTCCCCGTGATTGCACAGGGCAGTGATACTGGGCATACAGCTTTGGCAGGGGGCCACCTGAAATATGGTGTTTCCTTTGCAGCATTTTATTAGCAGAAGACTAGGTAATGGAAAGAGTGTTCAAAGAGGTGTAAAAATAATAATAGCACTGAGATATTGATTTATAAGGAACTGGTTTTAGATTGCAGCAGGATAAGCAATACTTAAATTTAACATCAAGATTTTTAAAAGTACCTAAAATATTACTAGAGAGGGAAACATGAGACACAAGGAGTAACAAACTAAACAGTAGGCAGGAGAAGAGAACAAGGTGTATCATCAGCACAGGGAGTCCTAGACGAGGGTACAACACATCAGCTTGACACTAGACCTTGGTGAAGTCAACTGATCATGTTAGTGTTCAGCAGGCAGAGAAAATGAGATGAGCAAATTGCCCAAACAAGCTGGTGGAAGAACCAAGGAGAAAAGTCAAGACCTCTTGGTCTTCATTTCCACTGGCTGTAACCAGTGTTGGAAACCAGGGCTGTAACCATTTCCTTGGAAATGATCTTAAAAGATACTGGCCTGAGAATAGCCCTTGAAGACACTTTATGTGTGCATGGCCAGAGATGGGAATAGAGGCTGGAGAGATCCCAGAGGAAAGTGGTGTTGCTGCCACACTAGTGTAAGTGCAAAGACTAAAGAGGCAGCTAAACCAAAACAGATTACGTCACTAAATCACATTCCTTTCTGGAAGGGATGAAGATTAATCAAGACAGAACTAAAAGTGAGGCTTTGATAAAATGCTTAAGTGGCCACACTTGAACTGCAAATTATTTGCATCAACTAGAGGATGAAACAGTAGTTTTCCATTATGCTGCAGGAAATAGCGGCTTGCTAAATAACTCTTTTAACTTTCCTCTGGCACCTATTGATTATATCCAATAGAAATTAAGAGTAGAAGGCAATTAAGTTCAAAATTTAATGGTGTTCTGCTCCTGTTAATTTACTCCCTGACCTGATCAATACGTTACACTGGATAACAATCTATTCCAGCAAGGCTTGGTTCCTCCAGCATCTGTTCTACTAAAATTATAATAATAACAAACAACCAAATTTTAAGCAAGTAATACATAAAAATAATAAAACAACCTAGAATATAATTAAAAATTGGATTATTCTCCACAGTGATGAAAACAACAGCTTAAAACTAAATTGTCTTGTACACATAGAGCATGGACTTTGTCAAAATATTAGATAAGCTACAATCTCAGCCTCACAGAGCCCTCTGGAAATCGAAGTCTCAGGCAACTTTTAAACATCTCATACGCAGAAGTGCAAAAAGACCACCCTTAATCTAGAGTGCAAAATCGAAAGTGAGAAACTCAAGATCAATGGTAGTGAAAGAAACAATATTGTGCTGTAGTTGTTCTTTTTTGTACACAATAGTTAAGGTCTCTAGGTGAATAAATACAGTATACACTTCATTTATAACAAGCTCTATCAAAACCTAGAAGTTCTGAGTTGATCTGCATGGTGCAGGTATTTTTGGACCTCACTCCAAAATCTTGTAAGCACTTTTAAAATAACTAAGGCAATTTCATAAAGAAAACAGGGATGCAGTGGCATTTTTCACCTCCTTTTATTCTCAAAGGGGGCACATGAGGAGGTACGCAGAGATAGGGTGAGGGACGGTAAGCCTCCATCTCCCATCAACCTGCCTCACAGTGGCTGCTGGTTCCCACAGTGCCACAGAACTTTGGGTGGTCTTGGAGACCACAGGGAGGTTCCTGCAGCCTTGTCCTGCAGATGTAACCCTTAAAGAGGACAATCCAGGTGCAAATAGTGACCCGCAGTCCAGCATGTGTCAAGCAACGGAGCATTTCTCCAGAGAGGTATCTCCTTCCAGGAGCAGAATCTTCAAATTTCTCTCCCCGTGTATCTATGTGCACACATGCACGACTATAACTGGCTGAATTTCATCACTTTTTTTCCAGAATTCAACATGTCAGCATAAAGTCAAAACAAAATATGATGAGGTTTTCTGAAAATATCCTCTTCACTGATCGGCTGTATCCCTACCAGCATTCACTGTGTAGCCAGCACACCATTAATCACTATGAAACATTTTCATTTATTTTGACACCAAAGAGAAATTGGAAGAAAGAGTACTTTTGGATGGGAATGGAAAGCAGACTGTAAGAATATCTCCTTTTACCTCAGGGTTTCCCCAGACCGAGTGTAGAACAGGACCCTGTGGGTCCTCCCCCTTTCAGCCCCCTATGCTAGATGTTTTTTATGTTATCCTTCCCAGGTACAGTAACAGTGCATGTCTAATCTGTTTAGTTACTGCACACTCTTCCAGGTTTCTAAGAAAGAAAAAAAATACCTCAAATGTTTACGGTTTTTTACTGTATCCAGTATTACCTAACACAGCAAGTTTGCTCCCACCCTACAACATAACCTCTCTTCACTCCTGTGTTACCTACAGCCCAATTTTTCTTTTTTCCACTACACAAAGCCTGTACTCCTGCCCTTGCTGGATGCCTACCTTGTTTTGCAGCATAACTAGCAGATTGCCTTTCCCTGTATAGACTTTGTAGTGCAAGTACAGCCCCCTTGGTCTCTGCAAAACTCTTGGCAAGAACCTCTCAGCATCTATGGTGTTTTCTTAGTGAAAAATACCAAACAGAAATAATACTCTAATAATTCCAGGCGTCTGTCATTTTTAGCTAAAAAATGAGGCAGGGTGCGGCAGCATCTACATTCTTTGACATATTATAGTATGCCATAAAGTGAGTGAATACAAGGGTAGCCATAATCAAAATATGTTGCACAAGCAGGACACTACACTAGCATAGCTGATTTGTATTCTACAGAAAGCTACATTTAGCAAGACCCAATATTTCAGGAAAAGCTAGCAGAATAAGCACCCGATCCATACCATGAGCAGAGGGATACTGCAGTCAGCCTTGCCCATAATTCTGCTCAAAACCTGTGGACTCAGCAGAGCCAGGAAGGGCTCTGCCTGGCCCTTTTACTTCTTCTGAAGCACTGCTAATGTTCCTGGCTACACATTTCCCCCAGGTCCATCATTATTAGACAGTCATATTTAAGAAGGGAAAGTGAAAAAATAAGAACACTATAATGAAAATGCAACAAAATTCAGCGAAATGAAATTAGTACTTTCTAAAATGGCATAGGTATCCACTAAAACCCACAGAGCTGGCACTCACAGTGATGGAGAAGATGCAGTGTAACAGGTTGTTAAGATCCAGGTGGTCCTTACAGGTTTTCTATTAATGATGCACTGTTGAAGTTGAAAGAGCAAGTTTATCACTTTGCATTTTTAGTAGCCATCAGTAATAGAGACCAGTGCATTATATTTTCTACTTATCTCACACTATGTAAAGCAGAGCCTAACAAATGCTTCACAGTTAGCAATTTATTTAATTTAAGAATGCATTCTGTGTCAATGAACAATTTGCTAGCTGGGTATGTTGATTACACTTTGCCTGTTTTAGAAGTATTCGGTGCAAAAAATTAAAAAGGGGACAGTTTGCTCCCCAGCTACTGTGGTAACATTTCAGGCATATACTACTGAGAGTTTATTAGCTGGGTTGAAATCCTTCAGTCTAAACCACAACCAATTTATTCCTGTTACACTACTTCCTCACGGGTCATCATATGTATGGATTAGACCTGAGACCTGGAGGTTGTTTGAAAACACAAATTTCTTTTGCTATTTCTATTGGTTTAATAGTAATCCAATAACAAATTATTCTAATCTCCTTTTTATTTTCAAATGCCAGACAATTTTTCTTTACAAATATAGACAGGAAAGGGAAAAAAAACCAACCCTGATTAAAGAAGGTTAAACCAGCAGGGCAGGAGTTCCTTACAGGATTTAATAAATAAATGCATTCACAGGCAGGTTTTTTTCTATACCAAAAATGTTTATTTTAACAGTTAGGCTGTAATATTTTTGGCATTTCTGTCCCAGACTTCCATATTGCATCATATTCAAAGCCAGGGTAGCCTTTTCACACCTCCTCTACTCATCTTTATGGGATTGATTTCCTCGCCTCTAAAGAGCAGGAAAAAAAACAACCCATCACGCTCAGTTGAGGTTGCTCCTAATACAAGCAGCAGAGCAGCCACAGAATTTACGTTCTGACTCCCCAGGATCTGCTCAGCCAAAACAGCCTGGATGTGTGAATTGCCCACAGCTGCTCCCCACCAGCAGCCTCCAAGGGCTTGGTCCCATCAAACCAGAGCTGGAGGCCCTCATGCAGAGCTCATGTCTAATCAGAGCTACTGATTTTGGAAACTGGTAGAGAGCAGTGGGAGGCTGCCAACACTAACTTCCTAAAGGTTAATACTTAGAACTACATTTTGGCTGGTATTTTCAAAGCTGCCTAGAGGGAATGGATGCCCAGTCCCCATTAATTTTAATAGGAACTGGGCAGGCACAGTCCTTATGAGGCTCTGACTATTTCAGCCTATTACTGTTGGTGACATAAGGTTTGATATTGCGGGAGCCTGATTACCTGCAGGGAGCACTGAAGCTAATACAGTTCCTAGATTTTGGTTTGGAAATTGAATATGCAAAATGCATGAAGAGTGTGGCTATGCTTACCGTAAATAATGAGTTTAAAATGAAATTGGTTCACATGGAAAGGGTCTAACCCAAAACTTGTTAGAAATAAGTGTTCCTGATTATTTTAGAAATTTAGTGATTCAATAAAGCATGCACTTGCAGGAGTTTTCACTAAAGGCTTTTGCATAAGGGTTGCTACATTCAGAGCATAAGCTTCTCATGTGTTTCGTTAATTTATTCCTTTCGTTAGGAAATCATATCAGCTTTCAAAAGGTGTAAAAGAGCCAGTAAACAGTAACAGTAAAACACCAACCTGGGTGGGATGTAATTACACTTGAATTTTAGGAATTTCAAAACCTCACCCATTCATTTTATTTACCAAACCTGACTACACACGATACATTTAGACCACGTCACTGATCAATTCTGATCACAGTTTCCATCCTGCCATGTGCTAATGAGCAAACTCAGCTGGGAGATCTGCAAACTTAAACTGATAGTTTTGTTAGAATATTCACTTGTGGGTACCAGGGGTCATTTAAAGAATGCAAGCCAGGTAGCAAGGCTATGATTTACTTAATTTGTGCTTGCAAATGCTGGGTTGTTTGCAATGACCACACAGAACTTACAAGCACTGTTTCAGAGGAGCAGTAGAAATGGATTCTGCAGTACACTCTCATTATTGCTTATCCAGGAAAGTCCAGCACTGCCATCTCCAACAAATAGATTAAAAAAATCTGAGTCAATACTTACAACGGAGAATTAATTGGTTCCACTACTAAAACTGATTTATCAGCACGTTATTTCAAATAAATGGATTAAAAAAAGGTATCAATATTGGCCAACTAAACAGTAAAAAAATTACTGTATCAAATGAAGTCAAACTGTAACTAAAGACTTCAAAATGGGATGAAACTTTTGCATATATTTGCTTGGCAATTTTATACCCCACTTCTTTTGTTAATAAATTCACAACATTGAGAAAAGATTTCTGTTTTCAAAAAATTGCATTTCAAAAACTATCACACAACCCCTCCAGACTTCACCCTCCAGTTGGTATGAAATGCAGCTGCCTGAAAATTAATGTGATTTTTTTTGTTATAAGATTTTTTTTTTTTCCAGATTGAATCAATTCTTGCTATATTAAAGACAAGACTTCTATGCTGTTTGTTGTGTCTCTAACTCAGGAATGAATTCTTATGAGTCTGCTCCACAGCTCTTTTTCTTTACTTATATCAATCTGTGGTCCATCCATTGTTCACCAGGATGTTGTGGTGTTATTTCATCAAACAATACTAATTTCCTTGCTTTTTGTGGGTACTGCAAAAAATACTGGAAGTCTTCAAAATTAGCTGTCATCCCAATTGGGAAGCTTTTGCCAACCTCCTTTAAGAGTTAGGACTGTTCTTCTAATTTCCACTCTACATTTAATGACAGGGAGTTTATATCTATTAAAACCTCCAATGTTTCCTTAGCCTTTCTCCATTCTTAGTGTCCATGCACTAATCTGACAGCAGATTCATACTCCACCCTTTGCTCTTCTCTCCCAACAGAGGCTGCCTGTTCCCTAAAGTAGCCAAAGCCTTTCTCCACATCTGGGCCCATAAGTTAATTCACCTCCTTTTTTGAAGCAGAGAGGCCAGAACTGCACATGCATCCCAGGAAAGGACCTGTCACTGTGCTAGAGAGAAGCATTATGCTTCTCCAGCTCTGCCACAAATTCCTCTCCTGATTCTCTGCCTGACATTCAGATGAACGAAATTCATCACAATGCATGGACAAACAAGAGGAATGAATTGCACCAGTACCATAATGAGGCCAGGCCTTTGCTACTGAGAAGAATCCCAGGGTATACACATCCTGTCAAAAACTATATGGATTTTCTCCTTTCCTGCTTCATTCCTGTGCTCTGTCGTTCAAAGCAGTGGTCACCCTCCTTTCCCCCATCCTGCTTGGAGCAATAGGTATCTGTGTCCCTGGATAATGATCTCACTAATGAACAAGTGTTCATTACACTAATGGGCTTTGTTTTTTTTATTTAACAGAGACTACAGATGCTCTTGTTTTAAAATGTATTCATCCAGGTAACAATTTTCAAGAGGAGAAGAAATTTCCAAGGGAAATAGAGTTCATTTGATATTTGCATAACTATATTACATACAACCGCATTTGATGGTATTTTGTGGAGGGGTTTGAAGAAAAACGAGAGGGCATTTTGTAATAATAAAACCAATACAGAGATATGTTTTCTCCTCTCATTTGAGTTAATGGGAGATTTGCCATTGTCCTCAGTTAGGACAGTGTCATTTACTTCTCAATTTCATTCCTGAGTGATGGTTTGTGCTGATGTTTCACCTTGCTGCTTGTGAGTTCTGGGCACATTATGAAGATTAAAAAAAAAAAATGTACTGACCATGCACATGCATCTTGAAAACTCTGTTGTATGCTTGCTCCCTAGGAATTGTAATCAAAAGCAAATGACTACAGAAGACCACATATTAAAAGCAATCTATCTGCCTGCAGAATAGGTTTTATGTACTAATGACACAGGGCAGAAGGCTTAAATTGTAGAGCATAGCCCCTTTCCACACTGCTGTCTTTGGCACGATAGTTTCAAAAGGGAGAGGTAGCACTTTTAAAATATTATTGAATTTTGCCAAACTACATTAGCACTTGTGCTTGCTTGACTTTGAGCAGTTCTTGCAGCAAACTGAATGGTCTATGGAAACACTGAATTCCCAAAGAGGAATAATGCTTTCTTTGAGATACTGGGGGAGTTAACTGCTTTCTGACACCCATGTATAGAGACCTGTTCCAAAATCTGCAGTTTGTGTATGTGCTGAATAGCACACTTCCTCAGCACAAAGTCTAAGATTTTAAATAAATCCCTTGCTTGCAATGTACTTATTTGATGCCTAAATGAAAGGCAATTCTGCAATGTTAATGCAGGAAAATCACCCAAAAGAAACTACAGGCTGACATACTGCTGAGGGGTTTGCTTCCTACAGCTGCCTAGTTGTATTCTGAGAGGAGGAACTGGAAATGTGTCTGTGATCAATTTTATGGATAATCAATCCTCTGAAATCAATTAAACACTTGTTGCCTCTAGTTGCAGTTGCCAGATTAATTAATGTACACACAACAGACAATCTCAGTGCCAAATTAGTGACTCTTATTTGAACTTGCTGCGTCTGTAAAAGGATTAACGTGTATATTCTTCTTACAAAGATTTGGTTGTTGTCTCTTTAAAACTTCAGTGTGTAATAACTTCAGGTTCTTGACTTACTTTAAAGAGAGTACACTATATAGCAGCATCTTCCATTTTTATGTAGCCATCCGTTTCTTTTGTGTTCAAATCCTAATCCTACAAACCATATTCAAGCCTTGTGAACTAGCTCCATGTTTATAGATAGAAGGTAGCTTTGAAAGAAAAGAAGACAATGCTCTGCAACACTCCTGTGTGCAATATTGTATTTTCTATACTGTATTAGAGACACCTGTAGACGAGCAACGTTTCAAGCCCTGGTGCACACAGTGTCTGATGCAGAAAAGATGGATGGTGCAAGCTTATGCAGAATTAGCCAATTAGTAATATGGTCTTTTCTGTCAGGAATAGATTATAATCTGAATTACTGCAAAGATTTGGTGCAAGGGGATAAAGCACCAATGCTAACCCAACCTTACTGTTTCTTTAAGCTCCACTTGGCCACCAATTAGCTGAATGCTGGTCCCATGTATTCCCTGCAGGCTGTGAGCAAGGATTAATAGCTAGTTGACATTTTGTTCATTTTCCTAAACTCAACAAACCTTGTCCTCATTTGGCACAAACTAGTCTCTGTGGACTTGAAGAGCCAGTTTACACCAGCTGAAAATCTGTCTCTGGGCGTCAAACCACTTTCTGACAGCATTTTGAGTGCTGTACTTGGACTGCACGCATGTGCTTTGTTGCACAAAGCAGAGATAAACCTGGGCTTGTTTAAAGGCATGGTGTAAAGGTTTAAACCTTGTACTCCTGAGACACCACACATTCTGTATCAGCTGGCAACATCACTCCACACAGATGTATTAAACCGTAGCAAAGCTCTTCCTCTTGCTGCCTGGCTGCAGCCATGCAGGGCAGCTGCAGGGAAGACTCCATACCTTGCGGTGGCTCTGATGGATATGAATACATCAAGTGCCTTATATACAAGCTCCTCCTAAATATTCAGATGTTACTCTTCTGAACTACTTTTGTGTTATCCCTCAAGCAAAACTTTTTGACTCTGACACACTGCTGATACCCAGCCTTGTGTTCTCTTCTTGGACTGGACTTTTCCATCTAGTTCCTAATACATGGAAATCTCTCCCCCAGCATTGCTGGATGCCAGCTTATTGTGGGAGAAGCCTCTGTAAGCATCACTTAAGCTTTTTTTGCCCCTACATCTATCATCTGTAGGTTTGCAGATAGGTTGCAGGGGGGTTCTGCCCTTCTTCTGGGCTACTCTGGGCTCACCAAATTAGATCTGTCTATGCATAAGGCAGTGAAAATGCCTTCTCTTTGTGGTTCTCTGTGTTTGCCAGGGAGCATGTCCAATCCTTATGCTACCTGAACTCACCTCTATGGTCCTGTCTGTGGCTTCTTCACCCCTGCGAGATAATTTTTTCTAGACTCTCTTTTCCCATCCAGCTTGTACTTTATTTTCCCTGCGGCGCCTGCCACACTGGCGTGGCCGGCTGCCCTCCATGCTTGCAGTCCCTGCCTCCAAAACCCCTTACCAGGCTCTTTCCAGTGCTGTGATTAACACTTAATGCTACCTATAAGAGGAGAAAACTCCTACTGTTTTTCCATTTAGCCTCTAGCGGGCTTATTGCAAGTATTTTAGAGAAAGGTTACTTTCCTCTGTATGGAGGTGAAGTAATTATATGTTCCTCTGTCTTCACCCTGCTATGCGGCCACATAGTTCTCTAATATCACCATAAGGCTGCTGTTTGTGCACCTTGGTTGGCTGCAAGGGCTCTGCTCCCTCTGTGTCAGCACTGAAACCTGTCAGCTGGAGTCTGGAAAAATGACCACCCCTCATGCAGATGGAGAGAGTGCCATGACTTACAGCTTTTTTTCCCCTCTTAAGTGGAAAAAGAAAATGGTTTTCCTGTGGAAATTGGGATTTAAGTGAGCTCTCTGCATTTCAGCAGGGGTGGATCAGTCAGCTGTTGTATGGGCTTGATATTAAAAAGGGTGGTTGCTTTGCTGCGCAGGAAACCACAACATCAATTTGAAAAAAAAAGAAATATAGGACGTAAGTAGGGAGATAAATTACAGCTGAGATGAAGATGTACTCACATAAACTCACAGTCAGACGATCTCATTAGCTGCACCATCTTCACACTAGAAAGACATGATCATCCATCTACTCCTTGCTAATGCCTGGTGGAAGTTTGCATGCGGTACAAACAACGTAGCCCTCACCAAGAGATGGGGAAACACCTCTCGGCAGCCCTTGCTGCAGACTGTGGCTCAGGTTGGCTGCAGATATGACCCTTGAATATCCTCTCCTTGTGCACCTTGATCACTGGAAAAATACATATGTGTCTGAACAGCACTGGCTGCTTCGATGTACCACCCATGGCAGGATGGCTCTGCATGTGCACAGATGTAGCTGTATATATGTATACACACACATATATATGTTTGCACATATACTTGTCCAGGGCAAAGTGTGGCCTCTCTGCTCTCCCCAGGTTGCTTGTGGATGGTCTGTGTTCAGGAGATGATACTGTGCCCTGATACAAAAGCTCACCCACCGTCAGCAGGGTCACACATCCCTCCACTCTGCTCAGCCCCTGCCTTGCAGATTAGAAGGCAAACCAGTAATGAGAGCTGCTGTGCCTCAGTAAATGAACTAATTACTCTGCATCGTCACTGCCAGTTTTGTCTTTTGCTCCCCCTGAAGTTGGCGCCTCTCAGGATCTGGCTGCAATTTCAGGGTAGCTGCAAGGGCGTTTCAAGAAGGCATGTTTCTGGACAAAAGCAAAGTCTTAAAATATTCCGGTACACAGTTAGGCTTCTCTCTCTCTCTCTCCTTTTTTAATAGTGCACATGATATGTTGTGCATTTTTTTTGAGCTTACTAAATGGGCGTCAGTGGGGAACAGATACATTTTTTCCTCCTTACAAATGAAGTCATCTGAATTCACGAAATCAAAAATATAGAAGTCTCCTGCTCAGTTCCAGTGCTGCTGCAGAAGGACAGAGCTATAGATTTTCCTAGGAGTGTGGAATAATTCACCAAGCCTGCTCGTTATTCATATAGACAGTGCATTAATAATATGGGACCCTGACATCTCTTCTTATCTAGGCCGAAGCACAGCTAGAGGGATGAGAAGCTGACTCCTTGGATTTCAGAAAGCATTTTTTCCCCCTTTCTTCAAGAAATAAGAATTGATTGAAAGTATTTTCTCAGACTAGAAATAAAAAGGCTTGCTGGTGATACCACCTAAAGTACACATTAGATAAATAGAAAACTATTGGCTTTGTGACTGTGAACTGTTTTCACTTGATGTAAGTGCTGATAGATACAGGATTATATCTAACAAAGCATTTACTAAGGACCTGACCCAAAGTCAATAGGAGTCTCTTATTTGACTGTACAGGGCTCAAATCCTGCTCTTGCTCCAAGGAAAGTCAGGAAATTTCTGTATTTCCTGTGCCCAACTCTTAGCTGGTACAAGCTGGGGTAACATGGATGCTATGGAAGGATGCATGGGCTGAGCAGCAGCTCAGGAATCCACAAGGGGATATGCTACACCTTTGTACTTCAGGCACACAGACCTCTTGAATTATGAATGCTCACTCTACAGTAGGCATCTTATCCATAATTTAAAAAATAAAATAAATTAGCTTATGTCAACAACATGGCTGCACTTACTGTCTGCCCAAGGAGTGACATACCAGATATGACTTTTTCATCTGCAGGCCCTGAGTGAGAGAAAAGAGGGCAAATGCCAGCAAAGGGAACACATACTGATGAGTGCTGTCCTCTTTCTGCTCCTGTTTTTGCACATGGAAAAATAAGGATGTTCAGTACCAGCCATCCAGTAGCATGACTGGAGAGTTGTGAAGTGCTGGCTCAGGGAGGCATTGGAAGTCACAGTGTTCTTTCCCAGTGGTCATTACGACTTGTGTTTAGTTTGTTAATATTGTCCTGACAAAGTCTGATGTAAATTCACAGGGCCACATCATGGCTAGTGATGGATAATCCTCAAACTAATAGAAATGTGAAGTATGTACATGCATGTTAATATTTCATATATTACAGAATGATTTGAAATTTGGTGTGAACCAAAGCCAGTCTGGGAGGAAGGGAAATACAGGATTAATTTCATTTTATTGTTCTGTATCAGTGAGTTATTTCCCTTTCTGCTGATGCATGACTGGCATAAAATAGAACAACAGCAGACCATGGAGAGTTAAACTGCTAGTCCTGCTGCCTGAGAGCTAATGCTTGAAATCCTGTGTTGCAGACAACATGGCATCAGATCATCTCAGATCTCTGCAGAGACATTTCTTACAGGAATAATTTAGAGGGAGAGCTACTGCACAGAATTTTAGTAGCACCTTCCTTTTTCCTCATTGTTTTTGACCAGTGTTAAAAGCACCTCATTTCCTAAAAGCACTGACAACACGCACAACTGGCACAGAAGTCCCTTTGTGACCCATTTCAAAAGCCAGTGCAGGTGTTTTTCTGTTACTCCATGCTCTGTGGTCCAACAGATTTCACAGAAAATTGTGCAAGAAATATTGAGGTTGCCTTGGAAAGAGTTTAGAAAATATTGGAAGAAGATTGAAGAAAAGGGAACAGAAAAATTCAAGCATTAAAAAAAGGTGTGTCTGAGAGCACCATAGACTGTAAGACAGTAAACATTGGTATAGATGAATAAATTGTGTATTATTCAAAGGTCTTGAAGAACACATGGACGTAACCACCTACAGACCATACAGAATGGTTCAATATCCACTGTGAGTTATGTGGTACGAAGCACATTATTCACAGTATAAGTGACAGTATTAAAATTATGGATGTATTGTATTCCTATTACATTTCTTAGCAACCATACAATGTATTAGAACAAAGAGAATATTATCAGAGCTTTTAAGTTACTATTTACTCAGCAACCCCATGGGCTCACTTGGCCTCTGCTCCCACCTCCTTCACACTGGCTCTTTGTGACCTGTCCTGTTTACTGATATCCTGGAAGGAACATGAGCATGCCCTGGACATCCTCTACACTACTTTCCCCAGAAGAAGGGACCTTCTCAGGCTCCTGTAACACAAACAAAATAAATCCATGTGGGACTTGCTCTGGAGAGGCATTTGGGCAAAAGGAGAAAATAATCAGAGCCATGACAGAGAGCTGAACAGACAGGTGCCCCTAGTATGCACTACAGCCAAGTGCCACACAAGATAAATGATAGAGAGGGAAGGGAGGCATTCAAAACCATGCTTCAGAAAAAAAAAAAAGGACCTTGAAGTAGAAGGAATCATGAACATAAATGTGCACCAGAAGAGGTCAAGAAACAGAAACTGCATCTCTGTTTCATTACAAGGTTTTGCTTTTGTTTTGCTCTCACTGTTGCTACTATATAATTCATTGGTGACTGAAGCAGGTTTTAGGGTAGCATTTACTGAATGAGCAGGAAGGAATTAATTTATAATTTCTAAGGCTGCCACAGCCTGGCCTCACTATACTTCTTTAAAATGAGACCCCAAAGAAAGTTTGCTGCACTTGGGAGGAAGTGATGCTTGGGAATACATGGCAACTTCCCACCCTTCACAGTGCAAACAACACACACTTAGCCTGAATTTCAGTTCATTCAGGGGTGTGACTGCATATATAAGTCCTATATCCTATGACAGTGTGCTACCTATGATGAGGTATCACAACACGGGAACAAAAGGACCCGTTATCACCCTTGATACTTATTAAAAAGTTTAAGCTCCTATTTATAATTGGACTTTCTCTTGAACAGAAACAGAAAACAAAGCTAGCTCTACACACAGTCCCACCCACACAGCCCAGTTGTGTCCTGGAGCAATGGCTGGCAGGTGTGGAAGGCAACATAATGTCTCTTCTGTAGTGGGGGACTCAAACTCTCAAAGCCTTGATGACATGTGTTCTGATGAAATTGAACTGAAAAACACCAAAAGCTCGACTCCTATCCCATTAAGTCACAGTTTGGCCAATAGTATAAAAAAGACAAGACAGGTTCAGCTTGTTTTATACACACTGTTAAATAGCCATGAAGTAGAGACGGCTCAAGGCAATTATCAACCACAGATGGAAGCCAAATGGCTAACATGGGATCTCCTAGTCCTTGTCATCTCTCAAAGGTGATCAGTCTGTTTGGGTGTACCTGAACAGCCATGGATTTTTAATTAAAAGTCCCAAGCACGCTTTCTTAGTGATAGATTATGGCTTGAAATCGTTAGCACTGTAAAACCCAGTGTGAGACTAAATGGTCTTGATCCTTTCAATATGTAGGTAAAGAAGGTAAAAAGTTGCAGATGACCTTTTGAAGTGTCCTTAGGTACAAAAGGAACAGCAAATCCCAAATCTTTGTGTGAGTTAAAGCACTGACGTCAATGGGACTCCCATGGGAAGTTCCGGGAGTTTGCCTTAGCAAGAACAGAACCACTAAATAGGTCAAAGCTTTGACTTAAACAGGTCACTATGTCAGAAGTCACACAGTAAAGTCTGGGATAAAACAAAGGCCAAACAAAATGCCCCTTCTATCAATTTTTACGAGCAGCATATGGGGCTTTTGAACCATTCACCAGCCATCTACAAAAGAAGCTATAGGCTGACTACAACAACTAAACTTGAAAGGGCAAGACATTCCTTTGTAGTTCACGTCTGCTGCCTTTGAAATCACTGGGAGTCTTACCAGTGACTTCAATGGGACTAGCTTTGCTCTTTTGTATTAGCCATTGTTTTATCCTTATTCCTTTCAAAATTCCAGACAATAACATTTCTTTTTATTGTAATCCTGACAGAGCAATTATGCTCCAGTCCACACCTGCACCCACCTTTTTTTCTTAACACAGCATTCTTTGAGCTCCTCTTCTCTGAAGAGAATTATGAGATCTAAATTAATGGTGTCTTTCTGATCTATCTGATGCCTCTGTTTTTCGTGACCTGCTGAAGAACATGAAACTCTTCAAGGCTTGTACAGCTGATTTTTGGTTAAGACCAGCTGTAGGTTTCACCTATGTCTTTAAGAATGTGCTTAACAGAAAAGAAAAGCTTATTTTTTTCATGGGATTTAAGCAATAACAGAATGACAGAATGTGGATTAAAGCATAATCATTCACAGGTGCATTCTTAGAATGTTTTCAGTCATGAGTTCAGAAGCTGAATCACATTCCCAGCATAACAAGCTATGAACTACTTCCTAATAATTTAAAAATTTGAAAGTGTTTTTGAAATAATAAAAATTTTATTTTTATCCTTAATATCTATACTGGATACATATGAACCACAAATACTTGCTAAGAAAACATGAGGTTCTCATCCTTCCAAGGCACCACCAATCTCTCATCTTTTTTATGTTGAATGTGCAAGCTTTGTCTACACAATCCTTCAATTCACAACACCCACCAATACTGCTGTCTAACTTTGTCAACTGGACCAATCCCTGCTCCCTTGCTAGTGCCTTTATGGCATATGATTGAGGGAAGGTACCCCAAGGAAACCATTTTCCCCAATCTCTGCTTGTACAGCTCCCAACTCTCACTCACTCTGAGGGGGGGGAAGTTGAATGGCCAACAACAGACCCAAAGAATAAATGTTTCATGCTTCCGAACATCTGCCAGCCCTGGAAGTCCAGTCATGGTAAGGTTGAGGAGAGCCCAGAGGAGAGCCCTCAACCGTAGGCAAAACAGCCCCTAGGTCTTTGAATCACCTTTGGGCATACACCTTTGGGTGGTATAAACCGTGGCACCAGGCATTTCCCATAAAGAAGAGTGAGAAATTTTTACAAGATACTCTGTTTCACAAAGCTGTGGCACAGGGGGATTCTGCAACACAATGTGGCTTGTTTGGGAAGGGTAACTAATGGGATTAGCACTACTTACTCCCCGTCTTTTTATGCAATTTATGTTTTGCTAAGCACTTTGAAGCCATGGCTCTTTCCCTGATTGCTTCGTGGTTTCACCCTATAGCAGTGCAGAGGAGCCCCAGAGAGGAGCACAAGCTGTGGAGCTAGGCATGATATGAAATCCAGACACAAATAACATGGTGTTTTTCCTTCAGCAAAAAAATCCCCATGACAAGAAACAGTACTAGTGATTTCAAAAGAGAAAGACCTTTTCCTAGCTTTCTGTAATGTTTGTTACAGGACAAGACCACAGGATTCATTTATTTTTTTGCCACTGACTTTTCAAATGGCGAATTAAATCAAAATGAATGGCTGTTGTCCTTCGAAATATTTATGAATCAAAACTAATGTGGCGCCATGAGAGCCCTGTGAAATGACGCAAGGGATAATCTTGTCCAGCTATTTATTAAGGGATTGACCCTGCCACAGAACCCGTTATACTTATCTAAGTGCCTGTACTGAATTGATATACTCTCACTTTTTGAGTAAACCTTAACGTGACCCATGTGCACAGAATCACGCACTAAAGATGCAGGCAAGGTAGTGTAAATGCGTGCTTGTGCTTATAGATTTTTCCGTTTTGTTAAACAGAAAACACAACAAAGCTCCTATGCATCATCTACAAGCTTAAAGCTATTTACTGGATGGTACACAAATAGAGACATATATACAGGAGGAGCTACTTGCCATCAACACAGGAAGGTCTGTTTCTTGTAGTCCCAGCCACTTTCCCAGGTAGACAGGAGCATTTTACTGTTTGTGATCTTTCCTCAATTCGATTCTTATTACAGCATCTGTGTGCTGCTATAACTTCACACGTTCCTCCTTCTGGCAAAAAAAAGAAACAAGAAAAAAAAAGAAAAAAAAAAGAAAAAGAGAATATTGACACTGATTAGGAAGAGCAGCAGTGGCTAAACAAAGCACCCAGGCGTGCTCCTGTCTGTGCCTCTGCACGGCTTCTATGCAGGTGGGATTACAACATTATTTCTGCCATTGTGCATGCTCCTGACTAAGCCAGGTACTGCTGTATTTCAGTTTTAATAGGAAATGCAGATAAAAGTCCCTGTACAGTAGATAGAGCTTGCCTGTCTTGTATTAGAAGCATCTCTGACATCAGCAGAGGTTTTTTTTGCCTAAAAATGACTGGGTCAAGGTGTGAGCCTGAAGTAATGTAGATAACATACTATGGTAAGTGTGCACCAACCCTTGGTTGATTTTACACTTCTAATATTGGAGGCTTCTTCCCCCAAATATTCTCTTGTACAAGGACAGGGGCTATGGGAATCATCTATAAATAAGCTTTTTCTCCAGATATTTGATTCTGTGCCAGTACTCATCCGTTAGCAGATGACAGTCAGCCTCTGTAAATTACAGAATGGTCCAGCAGCACTTGCCTTTGCTACCCCACTCTCTAAATTGGCAGTTTTAAGGACAGGAAACATTCCCATTGTGCTCAAGATCACCAGGCTTAATTGTATTCTCCCTAATTGTTTTTTATGAGTGTTTGCAATAGTTTGATTAGGTAGAGAACACAAAGGAGAGATAGGCAGATAGATGGTGGCTTAAGGTTTATGAATATTCGGTGTTTGAGGCGTATGCTAAGCACAGAAATGAAGTGTCCAGTGTATTATTCCCATTCACCTTAGCAATGCAGTGCAAGGAGACGAGACACCACAGTGGGCTGATGCACTGCCCAAGTAATTTCTCTATTCTTCAGTTTGGATTGTGTTTAGCTCATAATCACCCAGTATTTAATAGTGCCAGTCTGTTCCCCACAGGTATTTGGCTACTTTATGAAACTGCAGCATAAATTTGGCAGGATTTGTTTAAACTTAGCACAAAACATCATGCACAGCCTACTAAAGAGCTGGATGTGTGAGAAGGTTTGCTAGATTTGCTAGAAAAGCTTTATTACTTTATGCCACCTTGAAATGCTGAACTGTACGTTGCTTTTACTATAGCATTAAAAAGCATTATTCCTGTCTTTGGCTTTCACTCTTTTTGAAACAACTTTGGGAGGTTTTGAACATTCTAGTAACCCTGCAGCCAGGTAGGAGAATAGGCAGTGTGGAGATGATGATCCACTTCTGGCTGTGAACAAGGGATTTTGGAAGAGGTCTGTGAGTTCAGTGGTATCTCCCTGCTCAGGAGCGAGTCCTGTTACCTGGTGATTCTACAAATGTGACATTTCTGTAGTGAAGCACTGGGGGAAGTGGGCAGGGAGATCTCTCCCTTGAATACACGTAATGTCATATGGTAGCGTACCATAAGGTGTACCCTCCATATCAATTGTTACAACAAATAGCAATGAACAGAGACTCCACAAAGTGTGGAAATGTTTTGTAATACTAGATTTTCAAACCACTGACCTTCTAGGGTGAGTCAGTGGATGAAAGCCTGTGAGTGTCCATTAAAGTAAACGAGCCTAGATTGATGGTCATGGGGTTAAGCACTGATGAGTTTGCAAGCCTGAGACAAGACTAACTCTGCAGTAAATATTTAACTCATCTGGAGAGAAATGCTGCCTCTTGTATTAGTTATTAGGTGCATTTGGCCTGCTGACACAAGGTTTTTGAAAGCCAATAGGTGCTACAGAAGAGAGATCCCAACAATTCAGAAAGTCATCAGCTGACAAATGGTCTTTTAAGTGTCTCTTAGGAGTAAGAGGAATTGTGACAATCAGCTAAGCCCCAAACTTATATTTTTCTATGAAGTGATTCTTCAGATAAACTCCCTGTTCTCCCATCCAAATTATATTGAAAGCAATGAAAAGATTCTCATTGGTTTAATTCATCTTATGGTCATGCCCTAAGAGAAGAAAGATTTGTGATTTTATTGATTGCAGCCTCAACAATAAAGATAATGTATGTGGTAATAAACATTTCAAATTTTAGACTACTTTAACTCTGTGGTAAATATCTGTGAATAAGCTAAATGCTTAATTTTCTTTATTAATTTGCTGCATGTGTAGTACACATGAGTACTAATAACCACATCTGCTAGTCTTGCATATTTGGTTATCTATTCAAAATAACAGGTTATGGCGGATGAGCTTTATAACATCTTTAATTGCTATGTTCAAGCTCAAGCTGCTGCAGCGATAAAGAATTTAACTCAAAGTGTGTAGTTGTTTAGGAGTGGCAAAATATAATGAAACTATAAAAGCAATAAAAACCCACTTTTTTACTACTAGACAGTTAAGTACATTAATTGGAATGTTCATCTGCATGGACTATAACAGTAATGCAAATAATAGCAACAATAATAAAAAGACCCTTCCCAGTGCTGAAGAATAAAACCACCTCACATGGAGAAAGTTCTGCATGTTACACACCCTGTTTTCCTGGAAAATTTGTGACTTGGTATGATTTTTTTCCATTAAAGCATGTTTAGCCTGTGAATAACTACTGGATAGCATGGCAAGCATGGTGTTTGGCATGCAATGTGTATTGCTGGTATATATTCTACCAACCACGCATATACATTTTAGACTTCCTAAAAACCTCGTACAAAGTGGGAAGAGATAGAGGCACCCAGACATAGTGAGAGTAGAAAAAAAAATCATTGAAAAAGCACTGTCTTTATTATGTAATTTACATAAATATATGCACCACAAATGTACTGGGGTGGGGAAGGAGAAAGTTTCAACTGTACAAATGAGGAAAAAAGTTAGAGTGGGCAGAAGAACATGAATCAGTATTCAGTTTCCACTGAAAAATTTTCGACATGTTCAGATGTATATGTGAAGTACCTTTTTATTCTGTTATTTTTTTGTTTCCAGAGTTTTTTTTTTTAGGGAGGGGGCAGAGAGAGCACCAAGAAAAGCTGTAATATCAGTATTTGAGGATCTCTGCTGCTGACATGGTGATTTTTTACTCAGTGGTTCTTCTAGATTATGGGAAGAGCTGGGAAGATGTTAGAGTGCTAGGAGTCCTGAAAAAAATGTGAATTATTGACATGACAGGCCATGAGTGCAGCAAAAGTTTGAATTCTTGTCATAAAGAATAGAAATGTCCTTTTTTTTTTTGAAATTTATGGTCTATTTAGCTAAGGAACCTTCTGGCTTTGTTTCCACAATAACATCCTCATCCAACTCATTCAAGTCAATAGGGGATTTGCCATTGATCTTAAAAGGAGAGGAAAGGGCTCTAAAATCCTCTAAGTAAGTGTCTTCTGAATGTTTTGTTGACAGTTACATTTCAGGAAGTGGCGGCTTTATCCACCTGGCAAGAAAAATAGTTTTTTGGTTTGGGTTTTTTTTATTTATTTTCCTCTTGCCCCAAGAAAATCAGAAAAAGATTAGAAAAGGAATAGAAACATGCAAATCAGGAATAGCTTTGCTCTTTCTTCAAGAAGCTTCAGAACTGCAACATGACTTATGTCCTCTTCACACTGAATATTAGCAGGACTTGATGGTAAGAACAGCTGATCCTTTCTGAGCGCTCAGTTCACAGGATGCCTTCAACTCTGCATGAAGGAAATGTGATGCCTACCAAAGCAAGAGGAACAGGACTGGCTGCCAGGAAGGATTCTGAGCTATTGAAGATGGTAACAATCTGTGGCATTATGATTCTGCTCCTGCTTTCTAGCCTTCTAGAAGTCTTGGTTCTGCATAGGCTTAAAATACAAAACTGCAGAAATACTGCATCATTCTTACTGTAAAACAGGAATAACTGCTTGTTACTCCTGGAAATGTTTTAATTCTAATGGAGAACACTAAACTCCTGAAATCATGTTCATTTTGGTCCCTGTTATGAAGCCACCTGGAGTTTACAAACTGCGGAATGAACTATTTTATCGTAAGTATGAACCTACAGTGGGTGGCTGTGATTTAAAATATCTAATCACCTACAGGGTCTGAGTGCCTTCCTGGCAAAAGCCAAAAAGCCATCTTCTAGTCAGCTCTGGTTTTTATATCTCTAGCTGAGAGGTAATAATAAAAGCATATTTTGCACTTCAAAATTACAACTCACCTCTGTATTCTAGCCAAGCCTGAACATACCAGTAAACAAACATAAAAAAGGCAAACAGCAGTACTGATTTGTGTTATACATTGTGGAAATCATTAACTATGACTCAGGTAGCAAAACTTATACGTTCTCCCTTTGACAGTGATGACAATTTAATAGTATTTGACTCTGCTGAGTTACATGGAGCATCCTGCAGCAATGAGAGAGGTTGTTTATCAAAATGATAAACATGTTTTCATTTCCTCCTTGGCTGCATGTATGTGATCAGAAGGCTAAGGCCATCAAGAATTCACTTATTCTGGCCACCAGGCAGACATTAAGCTATTCAGGACCATCTGTGCTTGAAATGAGTTCCACTTAATGGACTTTCCTAGGGCAGGTCAGTCATAATGAATGTATGTGTGCGTGAATGCATGAGCAAAGCACCGCTTAGGTGAGACTTCTTGGGTTGTTTGGTGGAGGCACAGACGGTAGATAGATAAGATAATGTCTTTCCTTTGGGGGTCATACGCCCAGTGATTTTAGAATGCAGATCCTCTGCACCGTGCAACCTAATCCAGTGGAAGGTTGTTGTAAGAATTTGTTCATGTTACCTGCAAAAAAATCCAGACTCCCAAAGAAATTTTGTAGGCTTTACTGGTCAAGTGCTGCCCTCTGTTACACCATAAGCAATCCACCATGGGAATACAAGCAAAAGGAGTGACACAGATCAATTTATCAACATTTCCAGACACTTCATTTGAATCATTACTGGTTCTGATAGTTCTATTTATTTATACAGCTTCAGCTAGCCAGTCTGTGTCCCAGAGTTATCATCCTGTTTGGGGTCATATACCCAGATGTTATTTTGATAAATGCTTAAGTATATGCAGATGTTGCCAGATCTAGGAGATCAGAGAAAACTTTAAACAGAATTAAAGTTCTTTAGACTTTAAGCAAATGTTTAACAACATGACAGTAAAAATTCTTCGTACACTTTCTGAAGACTTCCAGAAAAAGTGCTTAGAGAAGCTAATAGGTAAAAAATTTTGCCACCTCACGTGATTATACAAACATCCTAGAGAAAGAAAAGGTGACCCTGTGATAGCCATTTTTACATTTGCTAAGAAGAATTCAGACTTGGGCACAGATTTGAAGAGTTTGCGGTTTGAATAAGCTTTGGAAACTTCCCAGGTGTAATTAATACATTCATAAGCTTTAATCAAAATGTTTATGCCAGCTAATGTGCCAGAACTACAGACTACGCTGCGCTCTGGGGAAAATACTATACTTTAAGAAATAATAAGCCACTACTATGTTACTTAGAAAAAAACATTTTTGCTTCTGACAGGAATACATAGCAGATGGAAGAACAAAGTCCCATGCTACTCCATGAGCCACTTCATAAGTGAACAAACAGGAGAATCCTCATAGCCTCTGTGCAATTACACTTCAATTTTTGTTTTACGTAAAAACCGCTGACACTCCAAATCATGCTTACAGCACGCACTTCTGCATTGTCACAAAGTGGCGATGGCTGCAGAGCAATCAGGCAGGGCTTTGGCTGCTTTCTCCTTCCCATAAGGTCGAGGCCAACTGCATCTCAGCAGCCCGAGTGCTGTCAGCTCTGATGACGTTACAAAACAGATTAATTTGGCCAATAAACTTTCAGTAACACAAAAGCACCATCAAAAACCGGACTTATGTATAAAAAGTTAGCATTAAGCCATACTTAACTCTTTCTCTTTATCATAACAGATACTAATCAAGTAATGGGCTACTCATTATATGTGGAGCTACAGTTACCTTGGGAATTCGTAACACACTGCACATGCTCTGGAAGCCTCCGGGTTATATACTGGATTTTTTATTTCACCCAGTGGATCAGAACAGACTGCAGTGATCTGTTTCCTAAATTTATATTTATATTTCATTAATATTCGGTATTTTCATTGTTCATTATGTAGAATATATATATTATTTCCTGTTTGGGAAGCCTATGCAATAGAACCAACATAAGTGACTCCCATTGTGGGTCATTAAATTTTAGGTCAGGATATTATATTCTTAGATGTTGTTGCTATGAAAAGGTTCTGGAGACACAGGGTATCTCCTCTAAACAAAATGCTATTTGTTTACACTATAGCAAAACAAGTGGTTCCTTGAGGAATGCCGCTAGTGAAATTTGGCTTCCCATGGATTTGCATATTGTTCATTTCAAACTCCTGTTGAGCTTCTTCCAAGGTCTAGATCACTTAAAAGAGCACTCATGGAGGTCACAGCCCAACCAAGAGCCCACAGGACTCTTTGCTTGTGGGTGGTGCAACATTCCTGTTCAGTTCAGGACCTGATTCCTGTATCACTGATAGAATAACTCTAATTCGAGTAAGATTCAAGTAATAATGTTATTGCCTTGATTTGTGTTGACCCATTGCACACGTGGTCAGGGTCTGGAGAAGAACTGCTGGACACGGCAGGTCAGCTGCAGTTGGAAATTAATTTCATATTAAGCCAAATTTTTTATAGATTCTGGAGTCAGAATTCATAAGGGGAAATGTGCATTCAGCACAGGCATCTCTGGTTATTTATGGTGCTATAAGCTAATTTTCTAAGAGCAGTTTCATCAGAAAAAGCCTTTTTCATGAAGCTGAACTTTTCTACCAAAACCCATAACAAAAGAATTTCTAGAGGAAAATAATATCTTTAAAATATTTTGTTCAGCAGAATGTTAATATTTCATTTGAATACTTACTCTTTTTTGTTCATTTGCATTTTATTTCCCATTCAGTATAATAGGGAAAGCAGGGATATCCAAAGCTCTAATTAGCACATGCATTTGTAGTCTTTTACAATTTTCTACTAATGCTCTCTGCCATCAGCCACAGGAGGCTTTTTATCTGAGAGATTTGGAGATTCTTATGCTCAGACTTGGAATAGACTCTGATCCTCAAGAACTGGTTTATTGGCAGAAATTAAAAATAAGTATTTTTTGTAAAGGAGAAATGGTATGGATTCTACTCTTGAATTCACAAAGAAAACCCAGAGCACACCAGTGTATGAGTTGTGGGTGGATCTAGGGCAGGCTTATGGATTTCCATATCAAACCAACATACACACTGGAGAATAGGTCTTTCTACTAAAGAGCCTTGCAAATTGATCTCCTGAGAAATTTGTACAGGATCTTATTCTTACGCATTAAAAAAAAAAAAAAATCTTAAAGATGAATCAAAGGAAAATGGTATCCAGAAAAACAAGTCAGTCTTCTAGCAGCTAATGCCTCTGGCATGTTGCACCTCAAACGGCAGCGCAATAACCAGCATCAGCTCAAGGATTTGAGAGGACAACAGGGCAAGAGTGGCTGCAGAGGAATGTTGATGAGGAATTTGCTTCTAGCTGTTACTGAAGCAGAGTTATGTGTAGTTCTAATTATGAGCTTGCATGCACGTGTGCAGTACACACATACAGAAAAATGACAGAAACTGAGAAAATCCACCCCCCCCCCACTGTGTATGTGCATTCCGTCCCTGACAGACAGCAGAGTGAAAGCCATCAGGCAGAGCTGCCTGCAGAGGACATACACATCCTCCATATGTTTGATTGCCTTTTTGTCACAAGCAGAATTTAAAGTGAATTTAATAGGTACTACTAGCATTCCTGTATTGAAGAGCTACAAACAGCAGATATGTAACCCACAAGGCAGCCAAGAATCCAGTGTTCTCTTAGTGCACATCTTCAGTCACGTAATGAGATTTTATTGCTTCAAAAGGAGATCAACTTACAGCAGCTTTGAGAAATAGAGGTTAGAGAATAGAAGTTTTGGTGGGATTTACAGAACTGGAATACCATTAAGAGATGTATATGAAGAGGTAGGACTTTGAAAATTCAGAAAGAGAAAAAAGTTATTTTTGAGAAAGAACTTAAATTCCAGATAAAAAAAGTAATAGGCATTATGACTCTAAATTTCTTTGACTTTAAGTGAGATATGACACTCCAAAGGTCTTTATCACTAGTAAATGGGATTTCTTGATCTAAATGATGTAGGTTTAGTAAGGCTGACCATAAAATCCAGAAGCATCTATAAAAAAAAAATCTTTCCCTTAGTCACTTGGGTGGTTTGGAAAATTTAGTACTTAGTATGTCAAAGAAGATTAAAAACAGCTTGGGTAAAACAGGTGGAACATGCCTGTTTTCAAGCAGTGCTCCTCCTGTAACTTAAACTGCAGGCAGCAGTATAAAACTAGAGATTAAAAAGACCTTCTATGCTATTCTGATCATTGCTTTGCAGCTGCACTGTTCTTCCCCAGAACAAACTTTCTAGGTGACAAGGCTGTGGAAAAATGAACATTTCTGCTGCTGAACAGAAACAAATATTTCCAATATTGGCATCTCCAGTTCCTTGCCAGAGCACAGTGAAAACCTAAAGTAGAATTAGGCCTGGAAATAACCTAACAACAGAGTTTGAGCGAACCACAGAATATTGTCCTTGGGGCCCCAAATACTCTGTTCTTCTAAATGCTGCCAGCGAAAGGTATTTGAAGAATGGATGTTAAGTTAAATGAGTCTTAGAAAAGACACACAATGAAAAAAAGATTGGATAGCTCTCTTTTCAGATGGAATAATTAAGCTGATAAGAAATATATGATTTAGGCACAGCTACTACTGAGAAATGAATACAGATGTGTGCATGAGAAGTCATTACTAAGAAAGAATTTAGAAATTATTCTATGTCAAACATGCAAGCACTGTTTGGTGCTGCCAGAGTCTTGCTCTTGTTCAACAGGCTTTCCCCAAGCACACTGATGTTTCCAGATCTCTAAAACTGCCTAATCCTTTTAATAAAAGCCTTTATCTTCAGCCTAGTCTCCAAATTGGGAAACTATATTACTTTTCCCATCAACCTCAGAAGAGACCCAAAATTGCTTATTACACTCATAACACATCCTTTATAGTTTCATATGACACGTGAAAATCTCACACTTTTAAGATTTCTGTCAAATATTCATAAATAAATCTACTGATTACAAAGAAGAAAAGTAATAATCAACTTTAAAATCTAGGTTTTCAGTTGACAAAAAGCGATGCAGTGATCTTAAACCCGTGGAAAAGCAGAACAATGCTGTTCTATGCAGTTTGTGTTCTGATATGATTGCTGCAGATAAGTTTATCCCCAGATAATTTTATCCACTGAGGTGATTAGCCTGTGGAGAGTCTATGATATGTTTACTGAGCAGAGTAACATAGTTTATGGTAATGCTCTTGTCATGCTTTATAAATGTGTGAGGTGGTTTTTATGAAGTAGTTAGATAAAGGGTGGTGAAAGTAATGTGATCCGTAAAGAATGTACAGTGATGAAGAGCTAGGATTGCATAGATACTACAGACAGACTGATACAGAGAATTATAACCAGTGCAAAAGCTGCATTAATCTTCCAAAGAACGGCAATAAATAAATAACAAGAAGGAATGGGACTAAAATAATTTGGCCAATATATAAAACAGAGATGTTAGGGTGGGATCAGAGTGAAGATGTTTCAATTAGGATCTCTTACACATGAGAAGTCTCGCTATAGTTGCAGTAACGTTTTGTCAGTGGGGTTGACCGTGTGTTACAAAATCCATGAAAAGGAAAACAAAGGACCATAAGTTACAGCATGTGTAAGGAAAATGCCACTGTACAGGTGCTGCGTGCCATGGGCAGCAGCAGCAGCAAATTCTACCCTCTGCTGTAGCTAAGCAATGTCAAGTAATAATTTTTCTGTGGACAAGTATGCACATTATCCCATCGCATATATTCCTCGAGTCATTCACACCATGGCCACCAGCAGCTGGTCTTATATTTGAGTAGAAAATGATGCCTTTGCCAGGAACTGACTGTACAATGGTACAGAAAGACAGAGGATGGAACTGAAGGAACAGAAGCAATCATTTATTTTTGCATGGAAAGCATTTTACGCTGCATACATTATCCACAGCAGAAGAAACTGGTAGTCTCCAGCCTAAGGAATTTATAGCACACTCATTACTGAACCTTCTTTAGCTTCAAGCACTGTCAAACACTTCAGTAAATGTTACAGCCTGGGTATGTGAACAGCAATATGTTAATTTTCAGACTACTATACTGTGGCTAGAGATTTATGACTTAAAAAAATTCTCTCTCAAAATAATCTATTTCATCCAGACCTAAGAATGAAAGGTCTTTTCCACCCTAAATGATTCTATGATCAAGCTGTTTTACTACTGGTTGGGATGGAACTACGTCTGAGGAAGAGGGAGGGAAGCAGAGGATGATCATAGAATCATAGAATATTCTAGGCTGGAAGGGACCTCTAGAGGTCATCTGGTCCAACCTCCCTACTCTAACTAGGTCAGGTTGCTCAGAGCCCCATCAAGCCTGACCTTGAAAGACTCCAGGGATGGGACCTCCACCACCTCTCTGGGCAGCCCATTCCAGTGATCTATCACCCTCATGTCAAAGAACTTTTTTCTAATATCCAGCCTAAATCTATCCTTTCCTAGCTTAAAACCATTATTCTTTGTCCTATCACTACAAACCCTTTTAAATAGACCTTCCCCTGCCTTTATGTAGGCCTCCTCCAGGTACTAGAAGGTCACTATAAAGTCTCCCCAGAGCCTTTTCTTCTCCAGGCTGAACAGCCCCAGATGTAAGATCCAGATCTTGCTGTTCTCAAAATGAAACTCTTCATTGAAGCCATTTCTACAGAAAGACTTCATAGAAGGGCGGTTGCCTCCACCTCACCAAAATTTTAAGGGAGAGGACAGTGGCAATATTTTAATTCATGATAACTTTTGGATCCTCTTATTTTCTTCTTTTTGTTTTATCTTGGTGACCTTCTTCTCAAACAAAACAAGTTTGACTGATTTTCTTTTTCCAAACTACATTAAACATTCTCCAAACCTCCTTTGTCCTACATTTTCCCATAGTCCCTATCCTGAGCTGCCTTTTTCTGCATGAGTCTCCATGTTTTGATGTCTCTCTCCTCCCTGTTTCTGTTGATGAGCAGTATTTTATTTCCTGTCACCTTGATTTGCTCTGTCTTTCCACTCCAGCTCTCACTGAACAATTTTCACCCTGATTTATTCCAGTTCCCTCTCTCTCTATTTTTACCTTTTTTTTTTTTTTTTTTTTTGTAACTGCATTGAATGTTCCTCTCTTTGACAATTTCTTTCTCTTCTCTCCTGAAGATCCTGGTGAACAACACAATGCAGTACTACCTCCTAATAATTGATCACCTGGCTCCTGTTCAGATTTGTACTGCTTCTTTGAATACATGTGCAATTCAGTTCGCTCTGTTCCCTTATAATATGAATAAAAAGGGCTGCATACTTGAGTGGAAATACATGAAGTCTAGTGAGCAAATAATTTCCTACTTTGAAAGCAATGTGTGATATATTACAACATTGACTTGAAATTCATATTAATTTATTTTTCATTAGTTAAACAGTAGCAGTGTGCAGGGAGCTCTGCATTTAGCAGAACCAAAGAGGCCAGGCAGAAAACCCATTTCTTTTTCTCTCTTCTGTTTACCCTTGGCAACGATCAGTATTCATCCAAATACTATCTCTAAGAATTTTGAATCTACCTTCTTAATTAAAAGTTGCTTTTTAAACTGTTTGGATTTTTTTAACAAAACCTTTTTCATTAAAAACATTGACACTTCATTGGCAAACATCAATAAATTTTGATTCAAGACAAAATCCTTATAACTCAGGTGGGGTTATAATTCATATAACTCAACCACTACTAGCCAATAACTTCATTTTTTTCCCTATATAGTACTACAGCTAAGAAACTTTATGCTGTACTCACTTCCTCATCGAAAAGGGGAAAGTATCTGGGAAGTTGAAGTCCAAACAAAGAGGCAGATTGGAAATTATTTGAACTATATCTCTTATGATCACAAAGGAGCCATTTTATATCAGAACAAACAAATAAAAAATCATTAAAAACTCAATTTTTAGCCCAAAACATGTTATATATTTCAAGGCAACAATGCAAGAAGAAAAAAAAATGCACATGACATTATGCATGTACTGCGACTACCTAAGGAAAAGCAGCTAATCTGGTGTGCTGCAGATGCTGTGCTAATTGGAGCACGTGCATGCAAATGGTTCTCCTTCCCTTGATTCTTCTTAGACTTGTCCTGATGCATGCCCAGCTTTGTCTGCTCACAAGCTAGTTAGAAAAACACCATTTAATTCAACTCCAAATGTTTTGCTTCAGATAGCTCAGGTTTAACTGCCATCCCATGATGGTCATGTGCTTTGGGCTGTGCAGCTCCAGGTGAACCCCATCGGAAGAAACCACACTATTCCTCTAAACCCGCAGCTCAACTAACTGAATTTCCTAACTTGAAAGTCTTGGATACTGTTGAATATAAACTGGACTGTCACTACAATTATAAAATAAAAAATGGCTGCAAACTAGAAATAGAGCATCTCTGCCAACTCTTTCTAATAGAGTGTTGGAAATTAGAAGCAGAAGAGGTCATCTTGCCCAGACCTTTTCCAGTATCAAAATGTTTCCCTCTGCACACTCGTGAGCATCTTGCTCAATTTATTTTCCCATTATTTAGGCAATTGGGCTTCTGCTGGTGCAACAGGGGATCCTTTGAAGACACATTCTAGCGTTTAATGTGATCTACCATTGGGCTGAACAGCAAAAAAAATGTTCTGTGTTTTCTTTTCTCAGTTTTCCTCATTAACCTTAATTGTAATGCTATGACCAACTGAACACAACTATTCCCTATTCTATGTTTACAGATGCCAGATATGTTTTAGATGGTCATCACATCCCCCATCATCATTATCACCACTTACACAAGCTGTGCATTTGCTACTTCTCTTCATGTTTCTTCATAATCCTGCCTCCATCACCTTAATTATGTCTGCAGCTCTTCTCTGCATCATTGACATCACTGGTGTTGATGTTTTTAAATTCCACTACATAACAATAACATTATTATTAACGGTGATAAAAATTCTATGCTCTTAAGTTGATGGCTGTTATTATCTCCATTTAAGTGAAGAAATCTGCCCCATTTTCCCAGCCCAGCATTTATCTCTAGTCTGCTCTCCAGTGCTGTTAACTAAAACATAGACAACCAACACAAGTTAATCAAGTTTCAAGAATATTTGAGCATCAGTTTATAAAAAGTACCAGATACACAGGCATTGATCTATTACTACTTAGGCACGTAGGCACTGTGGAGATAGACAAGGAATGAAAAACAAGGGATAGATAGAACAGAGTCAGATGCTATGTAATAGAAAATCTAGCCTACAGTCTGAGAGTGGAAGAGGAATGCCATATCTAACAGAAATGGTGCTCTGTGCTTTCCAGCAGTGTTCTCACCAAGGAAAGAGACTATTACTTCCTACTCTTTGAGAAAATGCCATCACTTTCCCATGTTTTTCATCCCTACTGTAGCAGCTAGCAATTCTCCAGCATTAATACTTGAATACTTTTTTTCCCTAGACATATTAGTTCATATTTTTCTAGTTTCATTCATATTATTTCCTGGGTCTTCAAGTTTTTCTGATCCTTTTTATTATGAGTCTTGGACTTCAGTGACATGTGTCATAACACATATTTTAATATCACTGGTAAATGGGCAGGGGCCCTGTTTCCTATGAGCCACGGTCTGGATAGAGCAGTCCTCAAATATTTATTTTAAAATTTGAAAGATGAATGTGATTTTTCGCTTGGCAGAAAACTAAACTAGCACTTGCAATACCTCTGCAGCCCAAAATGGAGTAAGGGCAACAGAGTCTTAAGTCTAACCTGCTAAGATATCCAGCACTGCAAAGATGTGGCGTTCCTTCCTTTTCCAAAGGGAGTCTTCTTACCACTATCAAACTACAGGCTAACATAGAGGGAATTTAACCCTGCAGCCAGTGGAACTACTGACTTTCCACTGAACAAACAAAAGTGTAATATCAGAAATACCTTTAAGGCAGGCTTGGTTGACAAACAGGTGTTCTCTCTGTAAGACAGTTTTCTTATTGATCTCTGCTAACATCTTGCAGAAGTGAACAATCTCATTGCCATGTCAAAGGCTAACCATCTGTGAACAAGTAATGTAGCCAGAAAATCCATGTTGCTATAATAATAGCTTTAGGACGTGGGTCTTATTTCAATCACCACAAAAAGAAATCCACAGAAAACATCGATAAAAACCTTTTTCTGATAAATTCGTATAGGTAGAAAAATATTTTTGCTTACACAAATTTCATCTAAATAAATTACAATGTTTTACACACTCTATCAAGCAGGTAAGTTACTGAAATAAATAGAAAGTTCATTTATTCCATTTCCTCCTCTGATACTGCAATCACCTTCTCACAGTCTCATGCATCGTAGCCCTTGTCTTATCTAGAAAGCATAATTCTCTCTGTGGGAAAAATCACTTTTTGAATATCTGAATATATATGTTAATGTTTTCAGGATTGGATCTTTTCACATCAGTAAATACTATTCAGTCATACTGGAACCAAATTTTTGGACTTAAAGACCATTCTGAGGGGTTGACATGAAAGCACAGGCTCATACTGAGAAGCACACTAGTGAATTAATGGTGCTGGAACAGAAAGCTAATGGCAGGACTTTCTCAAAGCAGGAGGCGGTCTTCTGAGAAATTTTCTAGCTCAGTGAGATAGCACGAGGTCCTAAATAACTGTTATATCAGAAGATGCTGAGGTTGCTCGGCACAGGTTTGAGTGAAGGATTTAATAATCTGCTCCCTTAAAAACATGAACCAGGAGCTTCCTTATATCAAAGTCATGAAATATTACTATTATCTGCCTTTGAGAAGTTACTGGATGTTTTCCAGTCTATATCTGTTATGTGTATAGTTTTGTCATTGAATAAGATAAGCTTCTGGCTAGATCTGGAAGGCTTAAACTTTGTCCTCCTGCTTACTGGTTATGCTCAGGGGGCAGCTTCAAAGAGTACTATCAGTGTGGGATTCAGAAACAACTGTGGTTCCCACCCTTCTGATGATGACCTGCAAGGAGCAAAGATGAGCACATGGTCCCTTCCACTTAGGTAAGATTGATGAGAGCCCTTGAGCGCAAATGTTTTGCTGGCACAGTTGAGTAATAAGATGTTTGACACATCTAGCAACTACTGAAGTGCAAATTTCTGTACTTTCCCATTTACATCTAAGATCATGGTGTCAGTGCGGAGGGCGTGGAGCAGAAAGCACGTTGGCTTGCAACATTTGAGCTCCTGAGCTCCTGGTACTGAGTTGCGGCAGAGACAGACAGGGAGGGGATCCTTAACCCCAAAACTTTTCCGCTTAGTTCATGGCACAAGAGAAAGCTAGGCTGGGAAGAGGCACAATGGGACACAGCTGCCCCAGTTTTCCCATTCTCCTTTCCTGCTTTGTTTGCTCCTGTTTTCATTGCAGCAATCAAAAGCCTATCATCCCCAGCCAATGTAGGCAAGCTATCTGTGAGGTCTATTCAATTTGTGCATAAATATTCCACTGCTTGCTGCTTCCCAAACAGATCAAATCTCCTGGGTATTTTTGGACTCCTCCCCACTATCGTTATTTTGTTGACTTGTTTCAGCTGAAAATTTGCACGATCTTGAAGCATTGATTCCAATTCTTTTTCAACTAGGTTGGATAAAGAAAGTATTGTAGAGACTGATAATAGAAAAAACTACTGCAGAGAGCTACAATAGAAAATAGATAATACAGCACTGTCAGTAATTCAGTGAACTCATAGTTCGCTCTTCTCGGGCTTTTTCAACCCAAAACCACAAAACCAACCAACTGGCATTTCTTGATGTATATTTGCATACCTGTTTACTTTTCAAAGTAATTAGCTTTTAAAGTATTACCAGGGAGCTGAATGAATGTACCGTATAGTTCCAAAAACAATACAAGAGAAACCGTTTGCATTTAAATGAATTTACTTTGCTGGTACCATGCATGTATCAGCCGAATGAACACTTAATGTTGAACATTAATTATACAAACAAAAGAAATGGCACAAAGCTGTTGTCTCTGTTAGTTTTCTTCCAAGATTAATCCTTGTTTATGTTAGAGGTTTTGTGTCCTAAATAAATTACTAGCTGTGACTGCTTCAAAGGGATGATATTTAAGATGACTGAAAATATGTGATCAATGCCCTAGACAAAGGAGCTCTTAGCTTTTGATGCTCACTCACTGACCCTTACCCAGTAAAAAATTCTTTTTACCATGCTGTGAATTTCATCAGATGATCATCAGCATGGTGGACTGATGATAGCTCTGCTCCTTTCTTGCCAGTTTTCTAACATACGAGCTTTCCAGTCAACTGTTTTTGGTTTTATGGCTTTGTTTCTTATCCTTGAGAGAGAGGGAGAGAGTAAGCACTTGGGCATCAGAACTAAGCAAAAAAGAAAAGTGTAAAACTACAGTGAAACTTCTTGAAGAAATACAGGTTTACTTAAAGGGAATGTTTAAGCTAAACTCCCCAGATAATTTTGGCAGTTAATTTAAAAAGGAAAAAAAAAAAAAGAGAGAGAGAAAAGTAATTCTGGCAAATGATGATGGCAATCATCTTTGCAAAAGATGCAAGGCTGCAAAAGTCAATAGCAAGAGATGAAAAGAAAAAATCCTGTTTCAGCCAAATACTTTTGGGTAGGAATGAAAGTATCCTAAGAAAAACTCCAGTCACTTCACTAATAGTAGACACCACCTTATCAAGATTATTTCCTGAGAAGTATCATCCATTGCTCTTTCTGCCAGTCTCATAATAAAGCAAGGTCTATTTACTGGCTACCACCCTGCAGAGTTTTGAACCCCCTCCATAGAATTTGGCTTCACTTACCTGATTATCAAGCTATGACATCCATCATAGCCTCACTCATTGTTTCTTGATGGGAGGCTTTGGTGGGTGTGCAACAGGAAACACAAACTTTGAGAGTTTAATCAGACTGTAAGGTTTGTTGCCAGATGATTTAGGAACATTCATAGTCACCAAAGAGTCAACCTCTCTTCCTAGTTTCCCACCATAGAGCCAAACTGGATACCACTCACACTCTTCTGTATGCTGTAAGAATTGAAATGAAATAGGCCACAATACAAGTAGCCTATTTCCACTAGGCAAAACAAACAGTATTAATGTTCCTCATGGAACATTTTGGAATGTTCCCTCTTGGAAGATGCTCAAATAGTACGATGGTGAGTACTGATATAAGCTGTTAGAAAAGGGCCATGATTCTGACTTGGATAATTGCATGATGCTTACATTCATGCTGCAGATGAATATACTCATCTCTTCATTCATGGAACTGCATGTATGGTGGCTGTGTGGCATCATGTCCCACCCCAGAGAAGATTTCACTGTAGCGTTATGGATTTTTTACTCCTTTGCATGAGGTAGAATACCTTTTATGAAGCTTACTGGCAAATGGACTTAACATAACCTGGTGTGATTTCTCTTAAATTAATGCACTTACATAAAGAAAATGCTTTCTCTCTTACTTGTAGAGCTCTGGAGACTTTTAGTATGGAGGCCACTACTAGAGAAGTGTAAAAGTAAGGGCTTACAATTCATTCAAATTTCATAAAGAAAAAATACAAGCTGGAAGAAACTACACATATATCTTCAAGGGAAGGTTCATAATTCTGTGTTAAAAAAAAAACCCAACTTTTCAACATACTTTTATTCTCTCAGGAACAGTAAACGACAGTTACAAGGGCAGCTGGTACACATGGCAGTTCTGTGAACAGCTGATCTGACATGTAACAGCAATTCTGCAGCTCTCAGCCTGCATACAATGTTAGCACTTAACAAGACAGTTCTCTACTGACCCTGCTAGCTAAAAGAATAACTAAATCAAATTTTTCCACAGTAGCTGCTGATTTGGGGTGTCTAGTTGGAAGTGTGCTAAGAGACCCGAGTGCTAGAAAAGCTGAAAGATAAATATGCTGAAAACCAGGAACCTCTCAGAAACTTTAATTTTGACCCCCAAACAGAGTCCTCCAAAACCACTTGCTATTTTGGAAGGTGTTTGCCTTAGGTCTGACTTTATTCATAATGAAGCCTATAAATGTTTTTTAACAAAACTCAGTAAAACAACAATAGAAAGTGAATAGAAAAGGACAAAAAAAGAAAGTCAGTTCCAACTCTTTGAAGCAACCCCCAAAGCTCCACATGAGCAGACTTGGTTTGCCCAACAGTATTAAAGAAAGTATTAAAGTATTAAACTGACAGCAACTAACATTAGTTAAGAATAAAATTTGAATGTTTCTAACCAAAATAAGAGTGACTTTCTGGAAAAGACTATTATTAGGACTATTATTACTAGCAAATCCAGGAGGTGTGACAGACTATGCAGTTGAAGGTTCAGACAAGTAATGGAGATTCTCACACAAGGTACATGAACTGAAAGCTTTCCATGACTTCATGAAGCGGTTCGAAAGCAAATGGGAGAAAACTCTTTTAAGGATTACTAAACACAATCCTTGAGTAGTCATAAGCTGCTGAAAAATGGGGCAGTCTAGGGAAAAACTCTCCCCAGTTGCTTATCACTCCTGTACTCTGCCTTAGCATGTGCTTTGACTGCTATGGGATACTAAATACTGGATTCCCTGCCTGACCCAGTATGGTTGTTTTTATATTCCCAAACATGGTCCCAATGTCCCAGAGGTCATTCTTCTAGTCATTTGAAAATAGCAAGCCACTGCAAAGTATTACCAAAGTTATTTAGGACACACATTCCTAACATAAATCATATATTGGGAATTTCACATCCCTTGGCAGGGCTTGCATTTTCACTATTTCTGTTCTTATCCAGAGCCAATCTCCTTCACGCTTCCATCTCCCACATTCTCTTTCTACCCAAACAACATTAGTTTTGAATCACACTCCCAAAAGAAGACTTCTGCTGTGAAATGCCATCAGAAGTACACAGTCAAAGTTCTATTTAATTCACTATCTGACAGACTGCTTTGTGAAGCCATGTCCAGAGTCACCACCACAGGACAGAACAAGGAAAGAAACATCAAAGTTGTTATGCACATTCCCAGTTCTTTGATTTCTGCTGCTAGCCACGCCTTCTCCAGAGCTTCTTTTTGCTTTGGCTTCAAGCTAAGGGTGAACCTCCCATGCATCTGAGAAATCCTCAGAGTGCCCTGAGTACACAGATAAATGGCCCTTAAACGTGTACAAACCTGGAATATAAATACTGCCAAACTAGATCAGAACGCTTATCCATCATCTGTTCTGTCCTCGTTCTGACAGATGAAACACAGGGCTTCAAAGGAACATTAAAGAAGCCCATAGATGGGACAATTACAATCTAGCCTGCTTACACACTTATATTCTGGGGAGTAAGAGCTACTATTTCTTTGGCAGCATTTTTAGTCCTAGGCAAATTCATGATGCCCAAAAGATCCAGTAAAATATCTGTATTATTTTATGTCCCTTGTACTACTGGTACACCATGCATTTCACATACATTACAGATATTAATTAATATTTTAAAGCTGGCTAACTACATCAGTTTCATAAATTTCTTTATTATCTGCACTCACTCATTAAGAGACATGAAAATATAACAGTTATTCTGTGTTCCATTCCATGCCTTTTCACACGTTTTTCTCTACTGTGTGTGGTCACCAACACATGAATTTTTGCTCATATAAAGCTATTTCCTTATCTCTCCAACCTATTATGTAGCTCCTCTTTTAGTTTTCATTGGTGCTTTGGATGTGATGGTAGAAGGGAGATGTGAATCCATCAGTAGACACATCTTAAATTCTCATAATAACATTCAAGAATTCAGTATTCAACCCAGTATTTCCCACCCCATTTTTAACCTAGTGTGCTGGTGCAAGCATTTCAGTAGTCACCAGTTTGGGCACACCAATTTCACTTTGCCACTGTTTTTTCCAATAACCAATGCTTTCACAATAAATCCCCCTCTGCTGTTTCACCAGCTAGGTGATTTTTGTCCCTCACCACCACAAGAGCAGTAGGTGGACCCAGGTGACTCACCCCTGGGACTACTCTAGCTCTGCTTTCTAATAATTCTTGGCCTCTTCTATTTTCTTCCTATCCTCTTGGGCTTGAACTCCCGTTACACTATTCTGCAGTCTCTGCCAGCCCCTGGAAACAGTTCGCAACACGTTCCCCTGGGTGCTCTTGTCTTTCTGCAGTTTACACCTTGACAACCTCACCTACTCTAGTTCTTCACTTACATGATCCTTTACAGATCTGTTATTCATTTCCAGAGCACAATGTTGCTAACCAGACCACACACTGGATCGTGTTAACAGCAGTGCACAGTGAGCGGATGTTCTGCTCAGGAGATGAATCAGGCCTTTGAATTGAGTAGTTAGGATTTAATTAGAGTGTAATACTGAGAGGGACATCCATATGACTACCTCGAGTCCAGAGGTGATCATTTAAGTGGCACTTTAAATGCCCGTCTCCCTCCTTTGAATATAAAGGTAGAATAATACTAAGATTAAACTTAGTCTTCGTGATTTTCCTTCAGTATACACATTTTCCGTTTTATTTTTCCTGCTTTTATTGACACTGAAAATCACCTACCGACATACTACCCATTCACCTAGTTTTCTTAGTCCCTGTGAAATTCTTTATTGTGCTCCATCATGCAAGACTGTCAACTCTCTCAGTCTTTTTAAGTCAAGTCTTTCCATGTCCTTCATAAAAAAATATTTTTACACCATACTTTTCCAAATTTGCCAGATGATTGCCCAAGCCTTTAGTAAATTTAATTCATGGTAAACATTTCTTTTAGTGCTAATCAATTAACATTAAAAATAAGATATAACTGTAACAAATATTTCTGTGTACCTCTGGAAATACTTGGAAGTAGAGTTAGCACATGAAAGGCATTATTGGAGATAATTCCATTATTTGTACTTATGCACCCGTCAAGTACACACACTCTTATATGAACACTGTTTTGCTTTGGCTTGGCTACCCAAAGATAAGGTGGTCTTAATTTTAAGGCTGGTCTGCATGCAGCGTGAAAGAATTTCATGTTACAGCAGGGACCACAGACTACCCACACTTTTCAGCTGTGGCTGTACATGTCAGCCTATAAAAACTCTTGATGTGCACGCCCAGTGCAGGCAATAGTGCCCATCAGCATCCATCCAGGTCTGCAACCATCAGTGCTGAGCATGCCTGACTGTGTCTTGTGTGCAGATATAAAGAGTTTTCCATGTTGTACTCACAGGGCCTATTACAGAAAATCTGTCTTCATTAGGGCTGAGCAGTACCTTTTTCTATATTTTTTTCAGAGCATTAAAATATGTTCCATGACATATTTTTAGCTCTATTCATTAAATACACACACAAACATGCTCACATATCTATAATTCCACTAGGCTACCCTTACAGCTTTGCTAAGCAATATTAAACACTGTGAACTGCATACTTTGTGTTTTACTATTATTGTCACGAGCTTCACGAAGTTAAGTGACAGAGTGATAGTATTTCAGACAGAGTTGTGGATTGAGGCCACTGTTGGAAGGCTATGAATTACATCTAAAGTGGTAGAGGGCAGATATTTGATATCAGGGGTTTTGTATGGAAGTGTCAGAATTTTATTCATGGAAAGCCAGTTCTGCTGAATATCATCCATGCCCACAAGGTATTGTATGTCACTAAGGGATATTTCAAGGTCTTTCTACCACACCGCTTGATTCCTGATACCAATCATCAAAGTGCACTTGGAGAAAAGGCAAAGCACTATCATCCTTGTGTTTGGTTTTTAAAACATACTTTAGACACTGGATAAGACATATTGGTTCTTTTTACCAAATATGGTAACAGGTTAATGCCATTTTGCTTGGGCCTTTACACAAACGAACTCCTGACCACTTTGATTTTTCCTTTGATTGCAGCAGGTCACATGCACATCAGTTTAGCCAAACACCACCACCAATAAATATCTGTAGCACTCAACTCATCTTCAACTTAGTCTCAAGCTAAGGGTATTGGAGTGAGGAGGTATTTCTTCAATCCTGTACCTACAATTATCAAAGTAATTATGGGTGTCTAAACATAATTCACAGGTGAAACAGAAGGGAAAAGCTGTCTCTTTGACAATACAGTAGAATCGATAGCAATAATTAAATAATCAGATGGTAATAACATACAGAAGATGTGAAATGGAGAAAGAAAGCTGAAGTTCAGATTCAGTAGCATCAGGAACTTGAAGAAAATAGACATTTCTGTCTCTGGCTCAGCTCTCATTCACTTTGAATTTCCCCAGCTATCCCAAGTGTATGTAGCAAAATCCACTAAAGTACCTTTCTAAGACACTTCTCAGGAATTAATGTGGCTGAAATCTAACTCATCAAGACAGCTCATAGCGGTAAGGTTGAGAGAAGATTTAGTCCCTCTATGTCACGCAAAGTCTCAAGGCGAAATCCTGGTCCCACTGAAGACATTGGTGAATGTGGATAGGACTTTTCTCTACCTGCTTAATTATTTAGACTGAGAACCACCTTATTTATGGAATGTGGACTGCATGAAATTAATCTGCCTTCATTTTACTTGTGCAGCCTTTTTCCAGCCTCTTGTGAAGGATTCCAACCTTTGAATGAAAGAGGGTAAGTAGAATTTGAATGTTAATTTTGCGGAATTGTTCCTTCCTCTCCTGTTCTGGTCTGTAAATGATTCAATTAATAGGACATCATGAAAAAGTCTCTGAAGTTTATCCACCACACTCCTAGGAATCCAGGTCTTTCCTTGGTTAATTTTGTCACACAGAAGTATCTTTCCATGTGTGTTAAGCTCCAAGTTTGGATGGGTTTATGGATGTTTTCTTTTTCTAGCAAAACAGTCCAAGGAAGAGAAAGAAAGGATGAAACAAAATGTTCAAAGGAACATGCAACACCAGATCAATGTGTCTGCCTGCTGAAGCTGAATGGATCCAGCCAAAAAACCTACACTAATAGAGGCAGATTTGCATCCCTGCTCTGCTTCTAAAGCAATCCCCAAACTGATGAGAATCAGTGCTTCTTGAAAACTTCAGTAAACTCACAGTATTCTTACAACCTTTGTGGAAGCTTCCCTTTTAATATCAACTGTTAAATGCAGTATAAAAATATCAACTGAATTTTGTCCTGACAGTTTTTGCTTGAGTAAAATAGACAACAAGGCTTTACTCTTAGTTACATTAATGTTTGATTTGGACTAAATTTTGTGCCTACTCCTACTATAAGCGAGGGTGAAATAAATAAATCAATGTTCTATTGCCATTAAGGGATGACTCCTCCCACAATTTGTGGATTCCTTTTACGTTACAGATTTCCATTCTCCTTCAGTAAAATGAAAAAAACCAACAGAAACAGCACTATGATTGATTTATGAATTTCTAAGAATTTGACTTCTGCAGTATATTGTCCAAACCTATGGACATAGTTACAGAAGTAAATACATTATTGTTCTCATTGACGTATAACACAACTTTTCTCTCCCTATTTCAGTATATTGTCAGCATATTACTGCATAGTTCCTTATTCAGCATAACCAGTAAGATTTCCACATCTTTTAAACATTTTTGTGTCTTTGTATGATGCCAAACTGTGAATTTAAACAGTTAAATATGCCATATTTATTTGTACAGAAGGCACTTCAAGTGACTAACTAGAACAATACTAGTAATAGAAATTTAGCAAATTCTCCAGCTGCTGAGCAAGCCATTGTATCACAGGGCAAATCTACCAAGTAACCAAAGAAGCAAGTTTTGCCCTGTTTCTTCTATCTGCATACCCTCTTGTCTCTCAGTGCTTACCAGGTGACAATATAAGTTAACATCTTGTTATTGAAGTTTTGAATTAGCCGTGACAATGTAATACCACTGAGATCCAATAACTAATGAGACATGTCACTTATAGCTGGAACAAAGTAAAAACCAGGAGTTAACCAGGCAGCAATCAGCTCAGTCCCTGACGAGGGACATGTCCTCAGCAAAGGCATTTTAGCTGTTCAAGTGACCACTCAATTTACTTCGATGTTTCTTTCCAGTCCTTCAACTTTACTATAGAACAGCTTAAATATTACCAAAATTATGTCCAAAACATGGTCAAAGGGTGTCCTAATTGTGTCCATACAGCATCCAAAATCCTTCATAGCTTCCTTCAATAGCCCTTATTAAAATACTCAGAAGTATGGGTGAAAATAATGAACACTATCCATACATCATAACATTTACTTTGTCAACTCTGTTGAAAATATTGTAGAAAATTAAAATACGTCCAAGCAGAACATGGTTTTCATAAGAAAATTCATAGGCATCAGGTACAAAACGTTGAAACCATTTGGTCCTGCATGATATATTTATATATTTGGACAAAATTATATAACCTTAATTCCCAAAGCTATTTCAGTAACACATCATGATTGAATAGGAAACTTCCTCATTAGACTCCTAACATCTAATTTTCCTTAGAAATAATGTTATGTAATCAGCTAGTCTTGACATGTTAGAATCATACTCATCCGTATATGAGGAGCCCCACCACACCTCTAATGGCTACATCGCTAGGAAAGAGAGTTTTTAGTACTGCATATCCCACACTAACCCAACACTAACCACTTTATGAATAACTGTATCACCTCTTCCTAGTGATCTACGGTGGCCGTCATAGCACCAAGTAACTCCCTGCGATATGCTTAAATTTATTGCATTTTCTTAAAGGAGTGGTTGTTTGGCAGACTGGAGATAGTTTTCTATCTGGATGAGTTAATAAAGCAACAGCACATCGATTTATTTGAGAAAGGTTATTGTCACAGCAAGAATGACTGGAAGTTATTTGGCAGCTTGTTTTATTTTGGAAAGAAAACAGAGTTTCAGAAAGGACTTGTATTTTAGATTCCTGTACTTAGTTTGTACGGCTGAGATTTTTCCTTTTCTATTACAAGAGTTGGGTGGTAATGTAAAATATTTTAAAAGTTAATGTTTTTTCAGCTGGTTTCACTGTTTTCCTGCTCAAGCAAATTACTATTGAAGCTCATTTAGAACATGTCCAAAACCCAGTCTTTATTCTATTTAAGTAATAATTGTATGCTATCTTAAAAAATAAAAAACCTTGATGGTGGCTTCTATTGGGCTTACCCCATTTATTATTTTGAGTCCAGATACAGAGTCCTGTCTCATCAAAGGTGACCAGTGCTCTGCATCACCTGGAAGGCTTCCAACAGACTTCAAACCTCCCTGCAGGACCTTCTCCTGCCTGGGCTGGACCCTCTTTAGCTCTCAGTGTTTCCCAGCATGGGCGAGCTACTTCCGTGCCAAACAGGTCCACTGCTTCCCGAACCTCATACACTCCCTCAGGAGTAGCTTCTGGAATTGTCCAGTGGGGCAAGAGCTGTTGCCTCTTGCTCAAAATATAAAGATGTTTAATACAACATGCACACAACTAATACAATCCCATCCCTGGGAATTTAATGAGATTATTCTGTAATTTCACTAATTAGATATTTTAGATTCATTGACATAATTTGCATGGTGTCAGTCACTGCAGAGCCTATTCAGCAAATAAAATCAGAATGAGCCCTTTTGTTTGTGGAGTTTTTTTTGCAGATGGAGTACAACATTTAGTCATCATTCTTTCCATCACAGGTGGCAATCCCATTTTCTTAGTGACTATGCCTCTTGTAATTTACCTACTGCTTTCTTGCTGTTCCTCTAATTCTTTTTTAATCTTTGCACTATCCTACAATTGTTCCTGAATACTAATGACTCCTAGAATCTCTGTCCCTTGAAAAGCCAGATAATTCAGCAAGTAGCTGCTGTAAATGTAAAAAAAAACACTTAACTATATAACCATTTGAGAAATACCAGCTCTGCTAAAGCTGAGGAAACCCATTTCCAGTCACCAAATAGCAATTATTATTACAACTTGCATGCAACAGTGGGCTGCATTATGTTTGTTCAACAGACCAAGAAACAGAAAATAATAAAAGGGTCATCAATTAAGGCTAAATATTATTATCTATTCTCACCTATAAAAGCAGAGACCGAGTGTAACTTCACTCCTGCAATCTTCTTAGAAAAAAGGCAAATAAAAGAGAGTGAGAGAAAAGTTATGCAATGACTTTGAAGCAGGGCTTATTCTGTACTTAAGTGGAAATTGTGTCATTTAAGGATATATTTGCATATACTCAGAGTAAATATCTCTAAAATCTGTGAACGTGTGTATAAACACATACTCATTTTTACACATATATATGCATAAAGGTTCAGGTAGCTTAGAATTTAAAATTCAATTGTATTTTCCTCAGGAGTCCCTGACTATCTTGAAAGATACATGCAGTTAGCAGATAGCTTGAGGTACATTCAAACAACTGCTCTGCCTTTACCTGCTGTTATTATCAGAAAACAAGAAGAAACTGAGTGATGTCTTCTATTCTCCATCTAAAAACACCACAGGCACTAGCATTTTAAACCATCTTTGCTTGAATAACTTTCTTAATGTCATCTGGCATATTCTGACATTTACTAGCTATTTGTAAGTTAGGTAAAAAATTGAATATACAGATCATTTTCTACCATAAAATACCACAATTTGGTAGTAATCCTGTTTCACCCAACAAATGTTAATTTCACATACATCCAGATAGTAGAAGTGATGATCTATTATGTTAATTAACTTTATCAGAGATAATAACTTCTTTGATTATTTTTCTGCTTGAAAATACCAAAATCAGAATTCTGAAATGGATCCTTAACTAATGTGGATCATCACAGTGATTATTGCTTGATATGTCTACTTGATATAGCTTCAATGATTTAAAATCTAGTCCATAAAGCTAATATTGCTATGGACTAAGTGCAGCATCTCCCACAAAATGATTTCCTTTTCTAACACAATTTGCCATTTCTCTTCTTAATTAGTGACTTCTAGGTCTTCGTTTTAGGATGCATAAATCTTATACGGCTTATTTGGTTGGCATGTATTATCTAAATGCCTTCATCAACACTGTCAAGCATCTTCTGCCTGGCAGTAGCATTCTGTGCTGGGTCATGCAAACTTTTGAATGCAAGGGAAACTTTGAGCTCAGGTGTAAACATTTGTATCATAGCCCTTCAAACCACCCTGAAATGAATCCCTCTTTCTGTGTCACAACAGAGAAGGGAACATTTTAAACTTTTTTTGTGCAACTGTTTAGCATCTAGCCTAAATTATCATATTCCTGGTTTGGACTGCTATGGAAAATTCAGAGTAAGCACACATAAATGCTTTCATTCTTTAGCACAGGTTGTGATTTCTCTTTTCTAAGTCTGTTGCACAGTCCTGAGTCATGATTCCTCATTCTTGGTCTTCAATTCCCTTGCTGCTTTGTTTGATCAAAGCCCAACTGTTTCATCTACAAATTAGTTGTGACACTTATATGCGATGAATAATGTTTGTCAAAGATATTTTGGATACAGAAAGCAACAAATTTTAGTGATGCAAAGACTTTGTTTACAATGTTTCAGTCTGATCTTTGATCTTGCCACTCCATGTATATACCATTATACAATTATCACCCATATGCCCCTGAACTCTCATGTGTTTATTCTAGTCCTCACTGTACCACTCCTGCAAACACTTTTTTGCACAAGATCCTTCTGTAGGTGCAGTAACTGCTTTGTGCAACTGCAGTAAGCAATCTTCCCTACTGTCTCATTTTATGTTTTGAAATGATCGATAGTAGAGAAATCGTACCCACCTCCTGTCTGAGTGTCTGCAGCTAATACACAGACACATACACCTCATAGCCTTGCAGACCTCATTATGCATAATTACAAAGCATATTGCCTAGTATTACAAAAAATATAGAAAGCAATCCATATTCATGTTGTTATGATATCAGGTAGGATGGATAAATCTGTGCAGCCTCACTAAGGTGATAAAGTCTATGGGATTTCTACTCAGTAAGAACTGAAAAAAAGACATCAGGAACTTGTCTGACATCGTTAAGAGGTCCTTTCTGTATTACAAATAAGGTGCATTATATTACCCACTGTTTTCAATTGCAGAATATTTTACAGTTTGTCATATTACACGGCATGCTGGTTAGAAGTTCTTACTTAGCAGCTCTTACCACTTTCAGATGGAAGAAATTGGACTCAGATCATGTGAAGGTATTTGAGATGTTATTAAGGAGATAAAGAATCTGAAGAGTTATTGGAAAAATAAATTTGATGTCTTTGCTTACCACACAGGCAAATGTCTACTTTTATTCCTCTTTCCCAAGGTAGAGCTCAAAAAATGTATGAACTACTTAGGAGTAAGTTATTACTTATCACAGTCTTTGCATATATTACAACCATTAAATCAGTGTAAATCAGTGTGGTGCCAAAGAAAGTCCTTGCACATCCATCTCGAGAGGTACACAGGTGCATACACGTAGAGGCATACTACTACTTAAACTCTTCAGCTAGCTGGAAAATTCATCCTTCAGTCCTAAATTGCCCTTAAATTTGGATACAGGACATTTCAGATGAATATTTTATGTTACATCTTAAAGGCTCTTCACTACAAGAAGTAAAATAATTGTCATTAAATTCTCAGCAGATTACAAGGCATCTCCAGAACACAGTGGAAAGGAGAGATTGGGCCTTTGTGGTGTGCAACTTAGTGAGCACTGAGGAAGTTGATTTTGCTTTTTGAAGGATATTTGCCTCCAGCATAATAGCAATAATGGAAATAATATCAGATCATATAAAGCTGAAGCTTTTATTCTCTATAGAACTAAAGAATGATGAGAGAAGTACTCTGGGAATTTTACCCTTTAGATTAAATATTTGAGTCGTGAATGTCTGAGACAATCAGTTTCAGTTCTGAAATTACCTTGCTATCTCAAGCATAGGAAGAATAAAAGACACTTTCTGTGTTACAATTAAGACATGGAAAATCTTATTTTGAACAAGATTTTATGCTTAACACGAGAAGAAAATTTTTAAAATAGTGCTTAGACTTGACGTCAGATTTTCCAACATTAGCTGAGCTTCAGCCCAAGTGTTCAAGAACTGATCTCGTCCCCACCTTGCCCACTGCAGCCAGTTCAATAGAGAACTGCACCATTACACTGGAAGATCGTTCGGAAGACCTGCTTCCATCACACTAGGTTGCTATTCACAGCACGCTGCCAGTTTTTGCAGTGAGGTTTCAGTTCATCAGCACAAATATTGCCCCTCTAAACTGACACCAGATGTGCTTATTGTGGCAACCATCCCCAGGATGAGCCATCACAGCAGACATGTAGCAGGGGGGCCGTTAAAACCTTTGGGAGTATGTCTCAGGGACAACATATCTCCCAGATGTACATATAGTGCTATAGTATAATAATATGCTTGAGAAATGTGAGGTGCCTAGTTATTTATGGACAAAATAGCTTACAAGCTTTCAAGATTTTCAGGTGCTTGAACCTGTACTGAAAATTTTCTAAGTATTTGACTTATTGAAAATGAGAGATTTATCAGTAGTTTCTACAGATATAGTTTCAGGGCCTAAATTTCCTCTTTTATTTATTTTTTTTTTTCCTAAGGCTCCCCATGCACAACCAATAAATTTGGTAGTGTAGCTGACACACTGCATTGTTTCAAGTTATTTATCATTCCTTCTGCATCAGAACTAAATACATCTTTGTGTGCTTTTCTTTAGCAGCACGCATGCAAGGTACTGGTCACAGGACAACCACATTTGAGTTTCTGCCTGGTTTGGTTACAGAAAAAACTCCTCTTCTAACGCCACTCAAATCCCAGCCTAGCATCTAAAAAGTCACAACTATCTCCCCAGTTGGGATGGGCAGGGAAGGACCCACCTGGGGTCCAAAGATTTCCTTGTTGTGTTGGAAAGCACCAGGTTGGCCACCGGTATCCTGGGCAGCTCTGGGAGCCAGCAGGCACACAGAGGATGTTTGTCCATCCATAGCACCTAGGGAACCATGGTGAGGCTTTCACAAGTGTTTAGCAGCTCTCAGGTCACAGGATTAGCAATGAGCAGAGCACCTTTGATAAAGAACACCTTTTTTTCCTACCGTGTTGGAAGGTCAACATAATTAGAGAGTAAAATCTTTCTCTTTGCATTTTACAGCAGGGTTTCAGGCTAGCAGACAGATGAGCTGCAGCTGTCCCGAACCATTTACCAAAGGTTTGTTCTTAGAAAATTGTACAAATAAGCACAGATCGTATACAGTTTTTCTTTGTTCCAGCAGCATTACTCCATAAGCTAGAATTCTCTCCACCTTGTAAATTTGGTCTATAAAGCTCTTAAGAAGTTTCTAAAGAGTTTCCATTATCTCAAACAAATGGATTACAGATGTAGAGATATCATGACAGGGATTACAAATGTTTGCAGAACTAATACTATTTATTCTCAGGAACACTTTAGAAAGTAGAGAAAGTAGCATGAGACTATTGTGTGTGTGCGTATGTGTATTCAGAGAAGTACATCATATGTATTTTCTTCACTATAAAGAACATGTTAGATGCTGGTTCTAAAGAAGTGACATAATCACTATGTGTGTAATTTTTTTTAAAAATGGAATATGACAGAGGGGATTTGCCAGGTTGAGAGGGGAGAACTCAGTTCACTGCTGCAGTTCATTGACTTCTGCCTGAGTAAATATGCTTATTTAACAGAGTTTACAAGGCTCAGCCCTGAAACAGTTGGATGAAATCCTGTGACCTATATTACATAAGCAAATGGAATACATAATTCTAGTGACACTTCCTGACCTTAAAAATCTTTGAGTCAATGGAGTAACTCTGTAAAAAAAAAAAGAAGATTCACACATCTTTGAAATGCTGAGTTCATGAACTTTGAAAGGATTAATTCCCTGTATTCCCTTTTTTAGCTTATTTCCTTTTTTCCATTATTCAGATGTTAAGGACATTCATATACAGAAGTCTAGAATTTGATGTAATTAGTATCTCTGCCTAATTCACTGGGGTTAATATATAATACAAGAAAAAGCTTCAAAATATCATTAATGGCACTACCTAAAATTATAAAGCAGAGGACATTTATTATGAAAAAGGAAAAGGTGTATGAAATTCTTGGCAGAAATTGGGAAAAAAACTTATTTTCCATAGTCATGCCTGAGTTACATGTATGAGATGTTGGTGTTGGCACATATTGGTGCTGAAGGGAGACAGTTCAATAGTCCAGCTCTGCCTATTCAGCTCTGAAGGACTGAGTTTGTCTTGGCCTAAAACAGGCCAACAAAAATACCCCAGTGGACTTCAGAGCTACAAAGGGATGACATGGGCTTGTGAAGTGGAAGGCACATTATACAAGGAGCTACCCAACCAGCTTTCTGCAGGATCACAATGGAAAATCCATTACTATGAAGAAGCTACAGAAAATTGAACAAGAACATTACTTGTATAAATTATTCTTCCTCACAAGGACCATTTGCTTCACACCAGAGGCATGAGTGGGTTTGACAATAAAACAGAAAATGTTTCCGAATAGGAAGAGCAAAGAACGACAGTCAAAGAATTACAGTCTAAAAGTCAAAAGACCTCTGTACTAACAATAAAACATTTATCACCTGGGGACAACTGAGCTATTTTATGCTGAGGTTGAACCTGTGGAGCTTTCTCCAAAGGCTGTGCAAAGGGAAAGAAATTCCACTCATACAATTAAGCAAACTCCAAGAAAGAGAATGTAAAATCTAGTGGAACCTGAACAGACACTAATACAGCTTGACAGAAAACTTCTAAGTGATTAGAGAGTTACCAAGTGCTCTTTAGAGGCATAATGATCTTTGGTAGGAAGGCCATAGACTTTCATGCAGCACTTCTTTTCCACTACTAGTCAATGGGAACTATATAAATAAAGTAAAATGCAAATTTGATTAATAGATAAACCTAAAGCCCTGAATAAATAAGTAAATAAACTAACTGGGCCAGCCCTAGTACAGATAGTAGAAATAAAATAAGCTTTCTGGTTATTTTCCAGAACTGGGGTACAGTCTGAGTTGTATTTTGGGTCATCAGTTTTGTACCAAGGTAGTAGCTGCAAAATTTCATCCAGATTTGTACTGTTAAGTGCTTACAGGACTTTTAAGAGATCTCCGATTTGGAATTCTGCCATTTTGCTGGTAACAGCTAATTACCAAGAGGTATACTGCATTTACTGCTGGCAAGCAAAGCATATGAACAGGGTATGAGGAGTAACATCATTTCTAGAACAGGACAAGTATTAGTGGAGTGAGAATATTTCAGCTTTTTCTTCATTCCTTCTGAGTTTGCCTTCCATATACATTTATTACTTATGAATTTACTTGCACAACTTTGAGCTGAAAGCTCTCGATGCCTTACAGAACTGTCCCCCATTAACCTGTCTTTTCTCGATTCTTGTAGAGGTGCTGCAGGACAGAGACAATTGTTTGGTACAACACCAAGTTTGCTTTTCTGGACTACCTTCCTCCTATTTACTGCCACATACATGTTACTCTAGATGCAGTTAAAAAAGAGAGACAAGGAGTAGCAGTACTTTTGGTTTTCTTAACATTTAATTCTGTTTCTAAATGGGATGAAAAGCAGGGAAAAGATTTACGTTTTTTTTTTCCCCAAAAATAATTTCCTTCCCATTTTAGGACCAGATCTTCTGAAAGGCATGCCACCGTGAAAAACAAATAAATAAATGTTTTGGCTATGCACAGACTGTGCAGGTAACTTAAAGATGATTACAAACTAATAAAAATTTGAGGTTTGCCATGTTGCTGGAAGGTCTGGATATCTGAATTAGCCTCACTGGAGACAATTCTTGCTTACGCAGGCACCAAACATCGATTAGTTCTATGACAGTGGGAAGTGCTGCATTTAGCAGGGAAATGGAGTAGAGTATATATGTATAATATATGAAGACAATGAAAATTCCACATCCCATTTTGCATGTGAACAGTTTATCTGAAATCTTCAGTACAAATGTAAAAAAATAACCCAACCCCAAAAAACCCCCAAACAAAAGAAACCTCCAAAAACCCCAAGCAATGGCTGTTAGATCTGATCTGCCACCCACCAGAGGAAGGGAAGCACTGTGGGTAAACATGGTATAAAATAACCCCATGACAGGTTCTTGACAAGCCCAAGAAAGCCATTAGCTCTCCACGTACAGGACCTTGGCAGCTGTGCTGAAGAGATCCACTTCTCTGGGAAGAGTTATCAACTTTTGGAAGCAAAGATCAAACAGTCCAAAGACAAGCCTCATAAAATCACGTCACCCATGTTAGCAGCCCTTGATTTATCTAAATGAGGAAAGCTCTATAAAATTAAGATATACTGTACGTTAACACATAATGACATTGGGGTCTGATATATGTATGATGGCTCCTTGAATAGCTATCTTTTTGTCTGGGTAGAGATAACTGTAGCTTTACATCGAGCCAATTATTCACAAAGACACCAGGGGACTCCCATTAGGAACTATTTAGCTTCCAAGTTTTCAAGTGAAAGTGAAAGATGCATTTCAACTGTTTGTCTACAAATATTCAGCAATTATACAGATATGAAGAGACTCAATAACACTCTGTAGTCATGGCAACCCGCTTTTCTTTATTTGAAACTGAAATTCAAAGAGCTATTTGACCAGAGCAAAATGTGTCATTTTTTATTATTTATTGATTTAGGAACAAGGTTTTAAACTTCTGTCCTGCGTTATGAATATGCCATTATGAATTTTTTAGCCTGGCTGTACTGTTGGTTACTTTTCTATTTTCAGTTCTCTTCCTGTTTATGTAAGTCATTTACATTTTTACTCACTGCCTCAGTTTTACTTCAGATCTGATGGAAACATAATAATGACCAGGACCCTTCCACCCATCAGCCCTTAGCTTTCCCTCCACGTTCCCACACTTCCTTTTTCTCTTTTTTCTTCATCCACGTACAATGAATCGCATTAAACTTTTAGATGTAAAGAACATAGCAACTGACAGCTCTGTGCTGTTCATTTGAAATTATGTTCTTGTTTTCAGCTATAACAAAATGCAGCTAATTTCAGGCTGCTTTATATTGCTTTTTATTTCAAAGTCACAGACACAATGTGGACACAGCTTTTTGGTGCAGGTAATGAATGCCTCCTTGCATCAGGGGATGTCAGCAGCCAAGGCAGCAGTAAATGGGTACCACATCAGCCAGATCAGGAAGATGGGTAAGATACCAGCTACTATAATCTTACATGCCAGACCACTACAGAAGCTGTTTCAATCACACAGGTTAACACACCATATTCTGGTAAAAATCTGTGCCAACCCAAAATACAGCTGCTTAATTATTTTAACCTTCATGCACCAATTTTATATCCTAATATTTCCTCCATGTATTTGGAAATAGAAACCCCAACCTTTGGGGTTATACACATATGAATCTGACAGCAGTCATTCATCATATAATTTTATAACAACTTGGTCTTGAGAAAAACACAGCGTGCTTCAGGTTTGGCTGGCACGAACAGTGGCTCAGTCTTATTCTGAACCCTGAGAATCTTTGGTTGGTATTGTATTGGTATTTTCAGGCTTGAAACCACTCCGATAAACCTGGTTGTACTTATTTTGCTTTCTTTCTATAAAGTGAACAACTGCCTGGATAAAATCTGACAGTTTTCTTCTACCTGGTAGACCAGTGGAGGGCAGCAGCTGCTGAAGAGGGTCTGCTGTGGCCTCACGAAGGAGGTGGCACAGAGGACATAGATTCATAGACTCTGCCTGTTGTGCTTTCCTCACTTACCGGGTTTGGGGCTAGAAATGTTTTTTTTGTTTGGTGTTTTTTGTTTTTCTTCTCTGTGTCAGATCTACAAGGCTTGCAGGATGGTTGTGCCTTCTCCTTTAGGAAATATGAGGCTTTCTTGCTGGGATCATCCAGGTACCTCCCACTTCAGAAGGTGCCTGGACTCTTTCCTCTCTCCTGTCCTTTGCACAAAACCAAAAGCACAGCATCTAAGCACAGTCAAAGTAGAGGAAACAGCCATCTTTTTTACCCTTACATTCGCTGAAACTACCAAGCTTCAAAAGCGGATATATGCCAATAATGACTTTTCTGCATACCAAAAGAATGGAAAAAACTATGAACTAGTTGCATAAACTTGCAAGGCAATAAGCCAGATAGTTTTGCTAAGATCATTTCCAGGCAATGTTCCATTCCCAGTGGAGGTTTCTATTGATCAGTAGTTATTTTTATTTGCAATCAGCCACAGACTTGAAAAAAACCCCACCACTCTTTAACAGAGCATCATCACAAAGTGTATCAAAACTAGAGAGGACCAGTGTACATCCACTCATTATTTCCTCTATCTGCCTTCTGTTTGTTTTTTACTTTTTTTTTTCCATCACTTAGAATCAATAACAGCTTTGCCACAGTCAAACACCTGATTTTTTGATATTTATAGCAGTATGAAGATGCAGGAGTTGCCACATCCTGCTGAGTCCAGTCCAGGTTAGAGAGCACCAGTCCCACCACATCCTGCCGAAGTCAGTGGTACTCTGAGCAGAATGAGATCTCCACCAGGATGCTACTGTGGATGAGGGTTTAGACGACTGGAGCTCCAGCTGACTTTGTGCTGAAGCAACACTTTGAATGGCTCTGTCTTCTGACATGCTTGGAGCAGCCTGGGAGTCTGCCCGCTTTGCAAAGGCAATGGCAGAGTTACATCTAACTAATGTTTGCATTTATTGGTCCCTTCTTGCTGTTGTGTTCTATTACAAGAATGATATTGTCCATGTGAAACAAATATGTATTCGGCTTTAACCACCACTAAATGTAGAGCTTTATGAATGCAGGTTACTATAGTTACACTGGCATTGTGGGTAATTCTTTCATTATAACTGCTGCATGTTTGTATATAAACAGCTGAGCTGCATTTTTTAAATTTTAATCTAAGAAGCCACAGGAAATGCTTTGATTTAAAATTTGCTGATCAAGCCTGTAACATTAAAAATGTGATATCAGGGTGAAATCAGCATAATTCACCACATTATTATTTCAAAACTTAAGGAAAAATGTGCTTCAGAAAGCTGAAAAAATGTTAGAATGTTATACATGAGTGGGTCCACAATGCATTATGATTAAACACGTGCTTAACCATTTCACAGATTCAGATTTTAATGCCAAATGATAGGCTTCTGTTAAGCAGACCATGACTATAAAGGCTTGCTCTATGCTAGTGCTTCTGTGATACACCCAGATCTATTAAAAAAGAAATCTTCCTGCTTAAATCCAACTGTTCAGGGATTTGTTTTGTTTTTTTTTTTTTTTTTTTATGGTGTGACCTATTACCTCAAAAATGTTTCCTATTTTAATGTCTTAAAAAAAGAGTCAATAGCAAATTGATTAATTTCAAAGACAAATGGAAGACCCAACATAATTCTTCAGCTGCTTCTTTTGGTAAGAGTCCCTAATTCACTATGCAAATTCAGTACCAGAAGTCACCCTGACTTCTTAAAGAAATAATCCAAGCATTTGATAAGAAGAAAAGCCCAAGATAACATTCTGCACTTCTTGTAAGTGTCTTAGGAACATCTTTGCTTTATTTGACTCACAGTCATAACCACAAAGCAGTGGAACAGCTTTGAGCTTCCAGGAAACTTCACAAAGAAGATGAGCAAGACAACTTGAAAAAGAAGAAGATAAAGACCATCACTGTTCCCAGCTGGTGTCTCGTTCAGTAAGACACAGTGCTATGACCACTTTTCCTTGTACACTTTCAGCCAACAGAGAAAGAAAGGCAGTAAATAGTTTCTTATGAAGGTATGCCAAGACCTGTCTATCACCAGCACATCCACTTCAAAATAACATGACCCTGATTGCATAGTCTTCCCTTTCCAAAATCAGTACAAGGTGCAGTAGGCAACATGAAAGTTAGAATCGTAGAATCATTTAGGTTGGAAAAGACCTCTAGGATCATCTAGTCCAACCTTCATCGAACGCCTCCCTAATCCCTAGACCATGTCTGGAAGTGCCATATCTACCTGTTTTTCTAACACCTCCAGGTATGGTGACTCCTGTTCCAATGGCTAATAACTCTTTCAGTAAAGAATTTATCTTAATATCCAACCTAAACCTCCCTTGGCCCAACTTGAGGCCATTACCTCTCATCCTACTGTTATTTACCTGGGAGAAGAGATCAGCACCAGCCTCTCTACAACCTCCTTTCAGGTAGTTGTAGAGAGAAATGAAGTCTCCTCTCAGCCTCCTCTTCTCCAAACTAAACAATCCCAGCTCCCTCAGGCATTCCTCATACGACATATTCTCCAGACTCCTCACCAGCTTTGTTGCCCTTCTCTGCACCCACTCCAGCACCTCAATGTCCTTCTTGTACTGTGACACCCAGAACTGGACACAGTGCTCAAGATGCAGTCTCATGAGCGCCGGCAGGATCACCTCTCTTCTCCTGCTTGTGACACTGTTTCTGATACAAGCGGGATGTCATTGGCCCTCTTGGCCACCTGGGCACACTGCTGGCTCATGTTCAGCTGGCTGTCCACCAGCACCCTCAAGTCCTTTTCCACCAGGCAGCTTTCCAGCCACAGTTCCCCAAGCCTGTAACGTTGCCAGGGGTTGTTGTGACCAAAGTACAGGACCTGGCACCTGGATTTGTTAAACCTCATACAACTGGCCTAAGTCCATCACTCCACCCTGCCCAAATCCCTCTGCAGAGCCTTCCCACCCTCAAGCAGATCAACTTCCCCACTTAATTTCGTGTCAGCTGCAAATTTACTGAGGGATCACTCAATCCCCTTGTGCAGGTCATCGATAAAGATATTAAACAAGACCAGCCCCAAAACTGAGCCTCGGGGGAACCTGCTTGTGACTGGCCACCAACTGGATTTAACTCAATTCCCCACAACCCTCTCGGCTTGGCTGTCCAGACAGTTTTTAACCCAACAAAGAGTCCACCTGTCTACACTGTGAGCTGCCAGCTTGTTCAACAGGATGCTGTGGGAGACAGCGTCAAATGCCTCACTGAAGTCCAGGTAGACAAGATCAACCACCTTGCTCTCAACCACTAGGCGGGTCACCTGGTTACAGAAGGAGATCAGGTAGGTCAACCAGGACCTGCCTCCTCATCCTTACCCATAAATATTCAACTGCTTGTTGACTTCTACACAGTTAAAACATTCTCTAACAGAGAGCCACCCCTCCACCTTTTCAACCTTGCCTATTCCATTTGAAGAGCTTACAGCCACCCATTGCAGCACTCCAGTCTGCAGCTGAAAGTTGAAACCACCTTTTCATTGGGAATAAGCTGAGTGCTTCAGGAACCAGACAAACCTGTGCAACAACAAGTCCAGCCCACTGCAACTGTGGTTTACAGAGTCCCTGTATTGAAAGCAAGGTAGGATAATGAGGGTTGAAATATCTCTTGTAGCATTAACTATAAATGAACATATTGACTCCTACCAAAGTGAAGTTCACTAAATAGGGGGACATGGCTCATTGTCCTTAAGCTCTTCCTTCTGAGTTAATTAAAAATTAAAGCATTGTGGGTTTGTACCCAGCACCTCAGTAACTGATATTAAGGAATAGAATTAGATTGAAAATAATTGCTTCTGAAGGTCCATCCCCATGCAGTCCAGGACAGCTCCTACCTACCTGCTCTAAGATTTCAGTTAAAGGAACATCTCTGCTAATGTCAAGATCCAGAAATAGTTTAAGATACTTTTAAACTGTATTTACCAATAATAAGCTCTTTACTATCCATGTTTACTTTTGCTGAATACATATAAACTAGTTTACACTCTCAAGTCTTATGAGGATTTTTGTCTAAATCAACCTGCCAACCACTCAAGACCTGAACAGAAACCCATATTGCTTCTAATAGATCCATCAAACTCATGGACAGCAAGTATGCAAAGACTTAAATAGGCATCTTCAAAACAAAGGGCACAGGATAAAAAGTAGAGAAGAATTTTGGAGGGTTTTGTCCCTATTTCTCAGCAATAGATGTTTTTCCTAATTCTATTCCTTGCCTGTTACACATTGTAACTCACATCCCAAAATCTCCTCAACTTTTAATTTAGCTCTTTTACTCTCAGTTCTGTCTTTTGCATTTAATACTTCTGACTATATTCATGCCAGGTAGGATTGCTTATTTCAAATAACACATTTTTAATATATGCATTAGTGCTGTTTTAGGAACAGAATAGTCTCTACTTGGTCAGATTAGTGTATCTCATTTAATTACAACTTGAAAGGTTAGAAAGTTTTATCATGCACACATATTCTTTGGGAATTATCTGACTCTAAAATATAATTAATCATCCTCTGTCATGCTTTTATTATACCCACTGCTCTCTGGAGTCATTCCTTTATTTCTTCTTCATTCATATTCCTCTGACCTTCCTCTTCACTCTGTTACCACATACCTTAGGTGAATTTTAGCCGACTGCTCAGAAATGAGTGGATATTGTTAAACCCATTTGTCAACCACATTATCAACTCACAAACATGAGATCTCTGCATATGTTTAGCATTTTCCATATATAGCAGTCCGAGTATCAGCATGGATGGCATCTGTCAATGTTGACTAAAATTAAATTTTGGAACTACTGTAAATAATAAAGCAGTCATATAAAGATTATTTCTCTGGAGCATAAGCTACCAGTAAACATGATTTGCATATTGTGCTTACAGCTGTTTCAACATGAACTGTTTGCTGTGGTTCATTAAAATGATTTGATTTGTCAGATTCCAGGATAGTTGCAAGTCTGCATATACCAGCCTGGATGAATGTGGTGACAATTCAGGTTTTCAGAACTATGCACATGTGTACTGGATTAGTGAGCTGAATTTAATAATAAAGCTTAAAAAGAGATCATTAATCACATGTTTCTGACGAGAGAAATGGGAGAAGGAGTACCTCTGAGAGACATTCTTAAGAAACAAAGAGTACAAATAGCAAAGCTATGTCCCCTGTGAAAAGAAAACCTCTTTTATAGACCTACATCTCACTTCCATTCAACACATCACAATCTTTTCTATTGACTTAGCGGAAGTTAAACTGGGACTTGGGCATGAAACTTAAACGATGTTTCCATATAATATTCCTTATCTAGATAATAACAATCATACATCTAGGAAATGTTTTACTCTAACTTACAGTAAATCTGCACAATTTTTTTTTTCATGAACATTTTCTTTATTTCCTTCCCTTATAACATCAAAAGAGTCTAGATTTTTCTATCCTCTCTTTTCCTGTCTATACACATAATTGTGGCAGAGTAACAAAAAGCAGGCTGAAATTTTATTTCAGCTATGGAGCTGTCTCTTCCCAAATTGAAAAATCATTAGATGATGCAAAGAGTGAATTAAAAGGAATCCTGTGCTGCGAAGGCACATGAATGCATAGGTAAGACTCACCAAAGTCTTAATCACCTCTATATGATTACAGGTGTATTTCAGAGTTCAACTATGCCAGAGAAGAGCAACAGAGAGAGCATCATTGACATCACTTACAGTTTTGGGGCTAATTCATCTTTATGCCAGATGCTCTGGGTGTGAGCCTGATCCTGGTGAAGCTGGCTATGAGCCTGATGCTGGACCCCAGCTGACTTCAGTTACCCTGCATCACACCCCCCTGTACGCCCAGTCCCAGGTCATATGGGAAATTTAAAAGGCAAATATTGCAAGTAACTAGGACAGCAGCAGCTGCCCTCTTTTTGGTTATCTAGCCTTCAGAATACCCACCACCCTGCTGCCCTTTCTTGCTCTCAGCTGTCTTAAGAAGAGCACCTTAAAAGTCGCTCTAGAAGTGCACTATTTTTTCTCCATTTGCAGAGCATACAAGTTCCATAGAGCAGAAGAGAGGACAGACACTGCCTGGCTGTTCACTCCACTGCAGACAAATCAATAGGGGTGACACCCACTTGAACAGCTGCGTCCTGAGGAAAAACATTCAATTTTTGCCTCCTCTCCCTGTGCAGCTCCTTGCTCTTCAGAATCCTGAAGTATTTTTAAACGTTATTGAAAGAGATAAGGATACCAAAGTGAACGATAAGGATACCAGAGTGCAGCACTAAACTTTTATAGCATTTGGACATCACTGGAAGTGTCAGCGCAGCTTTTAGAGGTGTATTTTCCAGCCAGGAGCCAACTTAGCAGGAAAAGAAATGGATGTAACTGCAGGGATTCTGTAGTAAGCACTATTAACCAGTGCTAACCTGTGAGCTTTGCTGGTCAGCAACCCACAACATTTAACTCCTAACTTTGCAGTCCAAAGGCAATGGATATGTTTCCGCTGCCCATAGAACTATATAGGAATTTAAATCCTACATTTGCCATAATAATAAAAGCTTTAGCAAAACCACACATGAAATAACTGTTCATTGCATGCATGTCCAAGGAAAGTAGTCTGCAAAGTATTCTGCAGCAACAGGGTCTGTCTCAGGAAGAACGTACATGCAAAACATTTCAGCAGCAGAAATTCTCTTGCTAGTCACAGACAGATTTGCTTGCAGCAAAGCCTGTCCACTCTTGAAAAGTCTGCTAAGGAAACATAATGCTTCAAGAATGCTGGAAAAGGGAGAAGGAGAGAGAAAAAACTTTTTTTTCAGTTTCTGAGCCATTCTGAGATTGAGAAGGAAATTTGTTTAGGTCAAAAAAAATATATGTGCTTTTTTAACAATAATAAACCCGCTGCATTTAGCACAGACGCATCTGAAATGCTTCATTTAACCTGAAGTATTTGATTATGTTTTTGGTTTATTTAACTCCTGAACAAGGGATTGTTTCCTTTTTTAGTGTGTAGGCCTTTTATTTTAAACTAAAAAATGCTGATGTGAAGCAAAAAGCTAAGAAGTTAGAGCATTAAAGTGCTGAAATGAAATATTTTGGCATTTCCCATGAAGTGGTTTTGAATTCTCTCTTGTTCCTATATTTTTCATCAGGAGCTATTTATAAGAGTTGACCCAAATTCTTTTCTCCCCAGCTAGCTCCTATTTTTCAACTAATTTATTAGTTGTCCAGTAAAGCAGTGTCTAAGACCTAAAGGTAACATCAGTTTAGTTATCTAAAGAAATCAGTGAAAAAAACCCTCTTAGCACCTTAGAAATGAAGAGCAAAGGGAAGAGAAGCCTTTCCTTACTGCACTGCTATTTTTCAAAAGATTTCCTAGAAAAGGGCCATGACAATAGACAAACTGCGTCTTCAAAATGCAGCCTCTCTTTTTGACAACACATTCCTTACCCGGTGCCACCCTGTTGGGACAGTTTTTATGCCTTGTGCGTGTGCTGAAGCCCAAGCGTGTGTTATGAAATCACATTAGTGCTCTTGCTCTGCCACACTCCAGGCCCCGACGCTGGGATCCGGAGCTCCATGTCCTCCTTTGCAACACATGCAACTAAATCCCATGAATTTCTGTGCACTTAAATAGCAATGTGTGCACTAGGTGACGGCTTGGACGGGAACGACCATATTTCTATGGCCAAAGACACAGGGGGGTTTGGGGTATAACAGCCACTGGGTTTCCTCCTAGCAGACATGTTAACTGAACCAGATATTCCAGGTGCAATCTGGATTTTGCTCAGGAGCTGTGTTCTGAGCTACAGAGCAGCTACTGATGTATGCTCGCTTAGGTTTTTTTACTATTTACCATCCCTACAATTTTTTCCATATGCTCATGTTCTGTTCTGGTTTTCAGCTAAACTGGCAGAAGCAGGTTCTTTTATTTTAGCAAGCAGAAAGGTTTTCATATAGTTCAAATTATATAATGAAATTTTCTTCCAGAAGGAGAAAGACAGACCTTATTGAAGTCAAAAATCAAAACCCCCATTTACTTAAGAAGGCCAAAAAGTTATAAATCTGAAAAACTTCTGTAGCTTAAAAAGGAGAATCATAAGAGAGCCAGCTATCCCATTCATTTGCTGGATCTGTCTGAAGAGTCTCATCTAAGTAGCTTTTTTTAACCTCCAATTTTTTTTTATTTTTTTTTTGAGAAGATTGAAGAAAAGAAATGACCTGCAAAGAGGGATAGCAAATGGGTAATTTTTTTAATTCTGCAAGGAAAAAAGAAAAAGCGTTTTTAGTTTTAGGTGAAATTTATGAAAAATCACTGCAATTTGTACTAACTCAGCGCTTACCCTTTCATTAGAAAAGGCTGCTGTCTGCACCAGGTTACTAATGATGGCTTAGTGATGGCTGCAGCACACCCAAACCTCACACTGAGTTTGTTTTTAGAACTGCAAGATACAGCTATTACCTCGTACTGCAACTGCAGACCTGATTAAATAATGCAAATCTGCTTCCAGAACAAAGAGGGTTTAGAAGCATTTGTTTATATACTGAAGTCATCATTGTTCTAGGAAATAACAAAGATTACCAAAAAGAAAAAGGAAAAGAATGAACACTTGCACATTCATAAGCAGACATTTACACTATCAGCCAAGACAACTGTAGTAAGTAGGTGGAATCAGGAACCGAGTATTACCCTACTGCAGGACAACATGCAGAGGACCTTGATGGAGCATTAAATGCTACAGACAGACAGCAACAAATACTAGGTATCTAAACTCTATCACAAATCAGCCTGGTAACGGCACATGAGCAGGCTTGCAATGACCTCAGCAGCATTGCGCACACTCTTATCTGCTAAATTGCTTTGCTGTAACCTCACCTTGTGTCCTTGACCACACTTTTAAACGTATTTGTCTCTTGCTTTCCAAAGAGCTGACAGTTTTCCTTTGGGGCTTCTGATTATCAGAAGGATGGGGTTTTTAAAATTTATTAACTGTTCTTGTTTTTCTCTTTGTAGATGTAGTCCATTCCTCCTCTTGCTACTGATTCACAGCTGAAGACCTAAACCAACTTTGGAATAGGGTATTCATTTATTACATGAACAGCTACAGCTTTAGTTAGCCAACAAGTAGCTGGCAAATGGAAGAGTTATCTATGGCAGCGCATGAAATAGGACAGAGTCAAACGATGTTCTAAGAAAGTATCTTTTGACAAAGAAAAATACATTTTTTTTTTAATGGAAGGATTTAAAAAAACAATACGAAACATCAACGCAAAACAGTCTTTCGTTTGTCTGTACTTTACAACAGCTATCTCTGCTTTGCAATAGCTATGGGACATTGCTTGATTGCATTGATTGATTTTTTTTTAATACACACTGAATATTGCTGCATGAAATCAATAGGACATCCCTGCGGGTTAACTAGGGGACCCAAGACTTCCTCTTCTCAGCTCCCAGCTTTAGTGTACACCACTTCATGGTGGATGTTATTTGCTGCTCCTTCGAATTCTCTTGTTTGAACTGGAAGGAAGATGGGCAGGTAATTACAACCCCACCAAATGTCAGAGTCAGCTTAATGAGGCCAGCCTGGAGCAGGAGGGGGAAAAACACCCCTCTTCACTGGAGTAACAGTGGAGTCCACTTACACCAGGCTGGTGCTGGTGGTGAGCAAACAAATGCTGAAGAGACCTTATGCTGGCTAACCCAAGCTGATGAAGTATTACCCATGGGGGAAATATTCTTTCCTAAATCTTCCTTAAGGGACATCTTTAAAGACATGCTTTGAAATCCCTAGAGAAAATCTACTATCTAAATGCATAATATGACTAAGGTCAGTCTTTCTCAGTCCTTCCTCTCCTTTCTATTGAGAGTCTCCCTCCTGATCTCCCTACGGTTTTCTGGGATGGAACTAATTGGCTGTGATATTTGTCTCCATTTAGGCTTTTTGGCCCTCCTCTCTTTGCATGTTCTGCCCTCTTCTGCCCTTTCTATTTCTACAGCAAACTTCCTGAGGCAGAGCCCTTCTCCTGTTCTGTCTGTACTGTCTCAAACCACGGTGTTCCATCACTCCTTGGTCTGTTGGCACAACAATAGTAGACTTGATAATTGTTATTGGTCCATGCTATTAAAGCTGCTTCAGTGACATGAATGTGCAAAAACATCAAGCTGCTGGGAAGAGCATCTGTAAATATCTTAACAGATGTCATGTGTTTGTGAGAAGCTGAGGTAAGGAGCTAAACAAGTACAAATCTGTTTACAAAATGATGAAAATGCTCAGGAAAGAGGGAATTAGTTGGCACAGCACAAAACTGAGGTATTGTGGTGCTAGATACTTAGTGCACCTATCCTTGTTTTACCTCAGGGGTCATACTCCATTACCTTTTGCTCCAAGCTCCAAGTCAAATTTGATTAGGGACTAATCTGATTCCACATAATGAGAATACTATTTAGGACGCATGCTTTAAATGTGGCTTTTAGTCCACAGTTTGTTAGGTTAATGAATTTAACAATTGAGATGATTTGTACATTCCATGGATGATTTGGCATGGAATGCAATTGTAAAATGTGAAAAACTGGCTAAAAATGGCATTTCAAACAAAACAAGCAAATAATTACAGCTGAAGCTACAACTTGCATTTGTCCTTCATTGATACATGGGTAGCTAATATTTTTCAGATGTTTTTAAAAGTAGAGTTAGAAAGCATGAAATGAGGAAGAATTTCTTGGACAGATAAAAGGCAAGAAGAATATTTTAATTTTCTGAGCATATCTTGTAAAGGACCTTGGTGCTACAACTCCTTCACTTACAGCAGTGCCTCTAAACGTGTATGAAACATCCCATGCTTGGAGCACAGGGCATCCAAAATCACCACTCTTGTTGAGTTAGGCATCAGCAGATGAGGGTCAGATGTAGGACTTAACCTCAACTCACCAAAAGTTCTACTCCTAGCTCATTTCTGAGGGAAAGCCCCACCCAGGATCCTCTCTGAACACATGCATCCACAGCTTTTCTTTCAAAACATGGGCTCTGATCAGTTCTTTAGCTTTTAAAGTATAGTTTGGTGCTGGAGCTTTCATTTTATTGCACAGAAGTTTTGTAGCTAAAGTATTCAACCAGTAAAGTAGAGGAACAAATGGTCTCATCACTCACCCCTGCTGAGCACCCTGGTCATTAAATGATCAGCAGAGCAACTCCATGTTTCTGGGTAGCAGAGGTAAGAAGAAAGCTGATAACTGCCTCTGGAAAGGCAGAAGCCTTGGATCCTAGCTCCTGCTTCTAGAAGCACTGGCACATTTTATCCAGTCACTTGGGGCATGCTGTTAAACCAGAGCATTTAGGTATCCCCCAGAAGTGGATAGTTGGATGAGCTTTCAGAGTCGCAGCTTCAGACACAGGAACCTGAATTTTGCCCAAGCCTTACAGTGATGCTCAAATCCTCTATTGGATTTGTCTTGCTCATTCCTACTCCAGGACATGAGAGCCAATTGCTTGTCAGAGGCACTGAAGCAGAGTGGTGGGAGGGCAGAGAAACTCTAATAGCACTACAAATCAATAACAACATTTCTTGTATTACAAGTTTATTGCAGCACAAAGCTCTGCAATCAGATGCTGTACCTATTATTGCTCTTTTTTAAAACTTGAAGGCATAAGGACTCTATTGGTGAACAGAGTACTAGGAGATATCGTGCCAAGCCAGCTATTCTAGGGGAAAGAATGTTGTATTTCCCAGGGCACCACCAGAATCTTCTTGAAAGCAGCAGCAACAAGGCCATACATACAAAAAAAGAAGAAAAAAAATCCTCTACCATGGTTACACTACATCTCAAGGCTCACTCTGCTGTGATTCCTTAGAGCTCTACCGCAAAGATCATCTTGCTGCCTGCATGTCATAAATTCCTGTGCTCCCCATGGTAGCTTCAGGGAACATGAAGTTCACTTTTCCTCTCCTCACTGAGTTGAAACCAAAACCTACAGGGAGAAGTGGTGACGCCTCTAGACAGAAATGATGACAATCTAAAAAAAAACCAAAACAACAAAACCTCAAGGAAGAGGAATATCTTGGTGAAGAGATGCCAATTGATGCCTGGAATTTGCTGCAAAAGGTGATGAGACACACTTTCTCCCTGGTTCTCAGTCTTAAACACATATGACACAGCACATGCCACCCATGGCAACCTGCCTTCATTGAAACCCCTTTGCCTTTACAATAGTTTAAATATCATTAATAATTACAGAGTGCAAGTCAGCTCTTCGCTGCAAGGTGAAGAGGAGCTTGCCCCCTTGGCCACCTCTCCTGGGTGCACCATGAACTTGTTGGGTCCACATGGAAATACAGATATATGCCTTCAGAAGGCTTTCAGTTCTGTCACACAAATCCCACAAAGCCTCAAAATTAGACTGTTCTGAACCATTGTTGTGTCATCTTATTTAAGGCAGAAGTATTATCTCTCACTTTGCTCTCCTGTTGCAGCAATATCTCTCCATTAAGTGCACAGGGTATATCACAGGATTCGCCTTAGGGCAGAGACTGTAGTGACTACATTTCATAGCTAATGAGCTTCTGAGAAAAGGTTGTACAAGGAAAAGAAAAAGAAATAGCAGCAATGCTTTTAGTTAAATATCAGTCATTAGATCAATCTTATTTCAGCTTGATGTGAACATAAAAACATTAAGATCCATGTTGTAACTTACTGAGCTGTGAGTAGCAGACATGATCTGGGGTGGATGATCCAGGATCTGTGACTTCTGAACAACCAGCCCAGGCACCTGACAACCTGATAGTTGTTTTATAAAAGTGCATTTATTACAGGGTACATCCTAATGTACACAGATTTACCCAGCTGTTTTTTGCCAGATAAGGATCTTGCCTTGGAATGATGACAGCAGGCCAGGCTGGAGGAACGTAACGGGAAATAAACAGTTGGTGTAAGTTCTGCTGTTGTCTTGAAGTGCCTCAAGTGAGTTTAATGATGATTGCTTACAGCACAGAGTGCAATACCAGTCATAAAGTGGGAGAGCAAGTGAGCAGATGACAGGGAGAGAAAGGGATATACATTTTCCTTTCCAGAGTGTGCTACAGAAACTGCAGTGTTAATTCTCCAAACTTCTTTTCTTTGAGATATCTCCTTATATTGATCTGATGTTACTATGATGCTATATAGTCCAGCATTTATAAAAATAAGCTGGCAGGACTATACTAATATTAGCATTTAGGAGAATTTATCTGGATGAGTTGGCTTTGGACACATGTGCATTCTGTTGAAAAAGCACATGAGGCGATCTTCAACAAGAAATAATTATTGCAATGAGCACAATGCTGAAAGCAAGCCCTGTTGATTGCTGGATGCTGACCAATGCATTAGTGATCCCAACAACTATGTGCTTTGTGTGGATATTTAAACGTATCTATTGCTCGTATCTTCTTCACGGTTTGCTTAACACTGACCTTCTGATTTCAGCTACTCATAATAACCAGCAGTAATTTGCCAAAGGCAGCAATGGTAACAAGTAGCAACTCTGCTTATGCTTAGCTCCCATATTGCCACAATAATATAACTGTATTACCATCTGATGGCAAGGAAGATTTCAAGTCCCTGCACAGTGAAATAAATGCTATTAAATGTTAGACTACTGTGAAAGATTCAACAAAACATAATTACCAAGATTATAGGCTATAAAAAGTAGCATTACAAAAGAGCTCACTTAATACAAAGGAGAAGAGGAACAAAAAATAGATTTCTATCTAGAGGTCCATTTTATACAATTAGAGCACATTTCAGTAGTCGATACAAAAAGGCAGGTTGCTGTATCCAAAACAGCAGAGAGAATTGGGTTTTTCATTCAACTAGTGGTATCTCCTCACTTCCCTCCCTCCATCTAGTTTTACTAGTTTTGTTTTGATAAGAGTTTTTAGGTGGGCCGTGACCAGTTTGTCACCCCTCAAAGGCATCTTTCACATAACTCATAGTGGCGTATAGAAGGAAATGAACTTTGAAAGGCCCAAAGCAAACACAGAAATAGTGGGAAAACCACAGGAATATCAAATTTCTGCCACAGACTATATAGAAATATTCCTTCTTTTGGGACATGCAGAGATGACTTCATTAGATATGCTGTAACTAGACCAGTGGACTGGCCCCATGTATACATCATACACAACATACCGTATATAACAGTAATGTGCATGTCTATATTCTCTGCCACTTTGAGATAACATTCATCCCAGAACATGCTCATGTAAGTTTGCTGCTTGAGGAATCATGCACTTTCCATCTTCACAGTGTCACCTGTTTCAGGTCTGTATTTCAGCTTTTGGCTCACTCATGAACCAGTTTTGGGGACTTTTTGCTGTTCAGCCTGAGCTAATATCTACCAAAATCTCAAAGACTGCCAGCCATTCTTCTCCTGTTACATTATGCTGATTTTTTAAAAATCTCTTTATAGTGGAAAAGTAAACATGCAAAGGTATTCCTTATTAGCAATGCAGCTTGTTAAGATATTTTGATGACAGGTGTTACAGCCACAACGCTACTTTTTTTTTTTATTTTCTCTCATCAAACATCCTTATTATCAATTATTTTTTCCCCCTCACAGCTACACTCCCAAGTTGCAGTCAACTTACTCTCTGCTTTGGCCAGAATGAAAAGCATGACCTAGAAATTCCTTACAAAGAAAAAATGACTGCCAAAAATTTTTAAACTTTTAACCAATGATTCTGTTGAATAACTTACACAAGGGTCACTATATTCTTGTTCTGGGTGACCTGTTATTTTTCTGCCATTGGGAGGCTTTTCTTAGCTAGATTGATAATCTTCTGTCCCACCATTTTGAGAAACTGAAGCATGAAAAAAAAAATTTGAAAAACATTTTGAGCTCTTTTTTGTGTTTCAGAGAACTCAAATCTCTATGTGTACTGTAAGTACATAGATCTCTTGTGCCGTTCACCGACTGAATGCAAGGGGTTTGAATTCAGTGGTCACACATTAAAAGAATGCATGCAAGGGATACAGTATTGTTGAAAAGAGAATATTCTTATAAACAACTGTTTTCTGTACCATGAAAGGCAGAGAAGAATGGAATGGTTTTAAAGTCAGAGGCAACCTAAGGTACACCTAGGACATGTGAGTTCACCCGAACCTCTGCTTTTGGTGGAGCCTTGATGGGAGCAAGGCACAGAGTGATGCTCTTAGAACTGCCTGCCTGCACCTTTAGCTGTCTAAATACTGTAGGTAATCTTAGTTATCATCATCAAAACATCACCCTGTATTTACACATGTACCAAAGGCAGCATTTCTATTAAATTCATGCCAGGTTTTGAACAAAAGAGAAAAGCAGAAATGAAACCAGCGTTTGCTATCTTTGCCGATAGTATGTTCTCTGAGGGGTATTTACACAGCATGAGGAATGTCCCAAAAACCAGCCTCATTAGTGGTCTCCCACCTCCTCTGGCTGCAATTTAAGGAAAGACTTCAATCATGACACGATCACAAAGTACTGAAGAACACAAAGCCAGAAGTTGTTAAAAAACCCACATATTCATTAACAGCCCTGGGAGAGATGTGCATTCCTCCAGCAGCTTTTCAGGCAGACGTGTGTATTGATCTCTGCAAGCTGCCTCCTTCAGAGAGCCTGCACAGCAGTTCTGGTCACATCTTCCAGATGTCCTTGTCTCTTCTGGAAATAGCTATACTCCTAAGAGCAGGACATCCTGGTTTTACCCTCTTCTACCTTCAGACCCCTCTGGAATTCAGTTTTTGTGGCTGTGTTGAAAAATCTACTTACAGCAGCTTCCATATCACCTTCCCACTCTTTCTTCCAAACTGGCAAGCTACCAGAACCTCTTGTTTTTCCTCAATTATAGCCACCAACAGGAAAAGCAGAAAGACAGCAATGGGTATTGGGCAGGGGACCAGTTTTAGGGCTCAGGGTAGCTCAGTTTGGCAGTGCCATCGCTCACTCCCTGGTGTGAGGAGCAAGCTGCTAATGAGCAACCAGTATAATCTTGCTGGGCTTGTAGACTAGAAGTAGGGTGTCATGCTGCAGGCAAGACTTTGTTCCTTCTGCTGCTCTTCAGGTGACAGGCTTGCCCACATCATGGCTCTGCAACCTCAGCCACAAGCACTGGGACATAGCACAGTGGGAATCCTTTACACGTACAGAAGCATTTGAACTTCAGCTTTGCTTAGAATCACTTTACATGGTTTGCTGATCACTTATCATGAGTAATGATCAAATTGGAGGTAAAAGTTTTCTAGTGTAAGTGATAAAAATCAATGAAAGAAGCCTTTACAGTCATTCCAATTATTTTCCAAATTCAGTTCATAGGTGACAAATTAATGTTTAAGCATATTGGGGGAGTATGTGCCCTTTATTTAAACAGCAATATAGATATCAATTAAAGGACAAATTAGTTATACCTTTTGACTTATGTGCAAAGAAGAGAATTGCTACAGTATTAAAGAGTTTTTAACCAGTGGGTAGTCTAGTAATTAGAGAGCTGTCAGAATTTGGTATGTTATCTTGCAGCAGTTGGTGTTCAAAATACTTCTTGCCACTCATGATCTGAGTGGGATGTTGTTAATATGCGGCTACAGTCTACAAGAGTTCAAAGGGTAGAATTTAATTACGATACTGTAAATTCTTAATTTTCAATTACTATGACACTAGGGAACTGCCCTTGAGAAAGGGCAGATAAAAGACATTTTGGCATTTACAAATGTATGAATAAATAGGAAAGCAAGGGGAAATAATATTCACAGGATTGCTACATTCGTAAGTTCTGTAGTTGCTTTTTTAATTTATTTTGGCTGTACTAGATTGCAACACAGTTTTCCCTTGTCAACAGTTACAATGCATCATTTGCAAATATTATCTCACTCCAGACAGCAGTTTCAAAGCCATAAAAAATAATACTTTGATCTGCAGTGTGTTGTAAGCCCATGCACAGCTGATGGTCACAAGAGTTATGTACAAAAAATAACTATTCCTATTCTAGGAAAAACCCTTATTTGGCATCAAATGCCCAGCTACCTTGCAAGTCTCCTTTATTATTGAATTCACAAGACCACCTAGGTCTATGCAAACATATGCAAACATTTGCAAGTAGGTCTTTCTCTGCTTTCCAGTTTCATCACCAGTCACCACTAACCTCACCACCAAACTCAGCAGTATAGAAATGATCCAGATTCACTACCAGCCAAATTCCCTCCAGAGGCTGTGGCCCACAGTGGAAATGATGGATCAAAGTATCCTCCTTCTCTGCTGATGCTGTTACTAACTGCAGTTGGCCAAATACACCCAACTCTAGCACACAAGAAGACTTCGTTATGAAAGACCACATATTCATTAGAAGGGGTACAAGGGGTTAGCCTGAAGTCAGTGTTAATAAGGCAGAAAAATAGAGGAAGAAAGATTACCTAGGTAAAATAATTTAAAAGGCAAGTAGCTTTTGCTCCGTGGGCAGTAATTCAGCCCTGCTTAGGAGGGAGAACACCAAACATCGGCCCCATGTAAACTGTCTCACAGGAGAGCATCATCCTAGTGCTAGCCTTAGCACTATTATATATCACCTACAAGTACATACACCGAGCATGTTTTGTCAACAAAGCGCCAACACAAATGTTCACTCCAGGGCGATACAGAAACTCACCCCTCCCTTCATGCCTGCAGTGAGTTGAGCAGCAATGCTGCTTGCCCTCATCCGCATGCAGAGCCACGTGCTGCAAAGGGCTTGCTCACCGCCTTGCCCGGGAATGGGAAGGTTTCCAGCTTTTCCTGTCCTAGGAGTTATCAGAGAGAGTTCTGAAACAATCCTTATCAGAAGGATAACAAGTAAATCCCCCACATAAAAGGGAAATAGGAAACACTCCATGACCCTAGGACATTTCTTTTATCATTGAGGAGTGTCAGTGACTAGCATTTTAGACTTACAGTGAAGTTACTGCAGCTTAACAAGTTACACGGGGCTAGCAGAGGTGCACTAACCATCTCGGTGCTCTTTGCCTGCAGCAAGTGCAAGCTAACGTAGCTTCTCTTACACGTTAAGGAAACAGCTTTTAGGAGAAATTGTGTTACCTTGCGTTCACTGCAAAGACTGTAGACAGTTACAGGTGTTCTGTTGATTTGGTGTGTTATTACTACAGCATACTATTTTATAGAGGAGCCTTCAGCAGATGCCATCAGCCACTGGATTTCTGTTTCAGTGGGAAAACCTCTCATCACCTCAGAACTTGACCTTCCAGATTTGCTGCACGTCTGCACTCCTGATATTCGTGCAGTTCTGAATACCAGAGCTACTAGCTTCACACCTCCAGTAAAACCGAGCAAGATCAAACTCATGAAAAACTCAGGGTTCCTCTCTGAAGCTACAGTGATTTTATTTTATGATGGTCTTTATGCCAAGTTTCACATACAACCACTATCTAGGGGACTGCAGCAAAAAATCCTATTTGTGGGTGTTTCCGACCAAATCTACAAAATCAAAATCAATGCTCCAAGACCTTATATCAAAAGAAATCTTTTATTCAAGCTGAATAAATAGCTATAATTGAATCCTGTGAAACAGGCTGTCAGTGGTGGGGAAGGAATAAATAGCCGTAATCGGAAGTTTACGTAGCGTGAGACCCTGCAATGGGAAACTGTGCTATTAAAGTATTTTTTCTGATGTATTTTTAAAACATTCATAATTTATATAAAAACACCAGGTGGTACCTTTAAAGTTATTTAGCATGAAAGTCCAATAAAAAGCTCCTTTGGTTTTGACAGCGTGATACAATAGCTCGCACAGTATGTATAGTTAGCCAGCTCATATTCAGTAGTGTAGGGAACAAAGGCACAATACTTAGTGCTCTCTGTCAAATCAAGAAAAAGTCATTTCACTGCTTATGGTGATTTACATGCATGGAAAGTCAGTCCAAAATGCAGGTGCCTTATCCAAGGAGGGACAGGAAGTGCAAAAGGTCAGAAACCCCATCACAGGCACTAAATATAAAGCAGTTTCTTTAGGTTTTCAAAGATATATGAAGGAAATCCCAACAGAAGCATGTCCTTCAAGTAACACACACATGTAGCACTATCCTAATTTGCTCAGTTATTCAGCAGTGGAGACCGTGTCAGCTTGTTAATAAGGCAATTAGCATGTGAGACACTAACACAAGAAGTAGGAAAACAACCTGGATTTAAGTTGCAGGTGCAGAGAAATAATCTGAGGTCTTTAATTTCCAATTCTGAGCTCTGACTAGTCCCTTACTTTGTTTTTTGCAGAATGAAAAATAAAACCAAGGCAAAACCTCTAGCCTCAGGTCTCACTGTATAATCTCTCACTACAAGTCAGTGGGAGTCTATAGATACGGCCAAGGGCAGATTTTGTCTCTGTGCTTGTGATTAGTGATTTGAGGATGTAAGAAGAACAAAGGAAAGAAAAATAGAAACAAAACTTATTTTATGTAGGACAGCAGCTTTTCCATGCTCTGGGCCATGGCTCTAGCATTGACATGGACCAGCTTTGAAAAAGCACACAGTAAAAAGAAATCACAATTACATCAGCGGGGTGCTAGACTAGATGATCACAGAATTGTATAGGTTGGAAGGGACCTCTGGACATCATCTCATCCAACCCCCCTGCCAAAGCAGGGTCACCCAGAACAGGTTGCCCAGGATCACCTCCAGGCAGGTTTTGAATATCTCCAGAGAAAGGGACTCCACAACCTCTCTGGCAGCCTGTTCTTGTGCTCTGTCACCCTCACAGTAAAGAAGTTTCTCCTTGTGTTCAGGTGGAGCTTCCTATGTTCCAGTTTGTGTCTGCTGCCCCTTGTCCTATCACTGAGTACCACTGAAAAGAGACCAGCCTCATTCTCTTGACATCCACCCTTTAGATATTGATAAGATGTCCTCTCAGTCTTCTCTTCTCCAGCTAAACAGTGTCAGGTCTCTCAGCCTTTCCTCATCAGAGAGATACTCCCATACTTTCAGCATCTTTGTAGCCCTTCACTGGACTCTCTTCAGTAGTTTGCGGTCTCTCTTGAACTGGAAAGCCCAGAACTGGACACTGTACTCCAGATGTGGCCTCACTAGGGCAGAGCAGAGAGGGAGGAGAACCTTCCTCATCCTGCTGGTTGCACTCTTCTTAATGCATTCTATGATGCCATTGGCCTTCTTGGCTACAAGAGCACACTGCTGGCTAATGGTTAATCATGATCTCCAGAGGTTCCTTCTAACCCCTACCATTCTGTGATCCCGTGATCCATGGCGCAGGAAAACCTACTTTTCATTATTTGTTATTAGTCAAGACTGGTGGCAACAGCACTAAAAAAATCTAAGCCATTTTCCAACTACAACAGCTTCTAACAGCTGTGTGTGGTGCAAGACTTGCATGTCCCAGTGCTCAGGGAGGGCATGTACTGTAACATTTTGCAGTGACAAACCCACTATATTGACAAATGGGGAAGAATGGCATCACACCAATGGGAAGGGTCTGTAGGCAGTATGAACCAAGGCTGTAGAAGTGCCATTCATGCACTAATCTGTTTCACAGGTCAGCCAGTGGCATCACAACATTGTTCTGATTGTTTGGATTTGTCTGGTGCACAGAAACAAATTGTACTGGATAAGGTGAGAGGGGAATATGTTTTTTTTAAACTCTGATGTTCGATTTTCTTCTAGACTGACTCCCACAAACAATTTAAAAGTGTTTCAAGGTGGTCTTTCAATAATCTGAAATGTCAGTAGATTGTTTAGTAGACCTCCATGCTAATCTAGACAAGCATCACGCATAGGCAGAGGAGAAACCTAAGAATTGTTGATAAAAATGAGGCACTACCATTAATTCGTTCATTTTGGTTAATGGTCAGGGCTTGAGAGAGGGCGTAACAGTAGCTTCATCTTGAGAGGGAATTAACTACCACTATTTATACTAATCATCAAAATAAAAAAAAAAAAACCAAAACAAGAAAAAGAAATAAAAAAAAAAAATCACAGAACAAACTTTTCAGCTGCAAGAACACAACTCTGTTCTGTGATGCTGGGGGAAACAAAGGTTGAATCTGCACCCAGATCAGAGCAGATGAAGCAACTTTGGCCTTCTTGAACCATCAAAATCCTGCCCTGGTGCCTGTACCACAGGCTGAGCACTCCCACAAAACCAGCTGTTTGCAAGGCCCTACCACTGGACAGGTCTGTTGAGAGCACTTTGCCCAGCTCCAGACTGAAATTGCTCAAACCAAACTTAACTGATCTCAGGATCTTTGGCCTGTCTTGGGATCTTCCTGTTGAAGGACAGCAACCTGGACAGAAGAGTTCACAGCTCGCCCATGTGAATAATCTTCCAAGTGCAAGCAAGCAAAGCACAGACCATACAAGTAAGATGCATGCAGTGAACTGGTGTGAGACAAAAAGGGAGTTTGCCAGAACTGAATTTCTAATGTTTGTGCTGACTCAGTCACTATGAAATAGCTTTGTGGTTATGTTCAAAGAACAAACAGGGGGTTTTAATTTTCAATCCCAATATTGCACCTCCACTTCAGTTTAGAGGTAACACCAGAGGAGCTAAATGCATTATACTGTAAATACAGCAAAATGGAAATGTTTCTCTGTAATGGAACAGCTCAGCTAGGCCAAATTCTCCATTGATTTACATTCCACGGAGCCCCAGGAATAGTGGAAGGGCTGTAAATCAGTGAAGAATAGCATCCTTTGAGTCTAAATCTCCTCAGCCATTCAGAAGTCTTGTTAGTATGTTGCTACAGCTGTGATGTACATGAAGCAACTGTCAGTCGGAGCTGTTACAATCAATGGTATTGAAAGAGAGCTGTGGTTAGCGACCGTATCGATCATGTTAAAGAGTGATAAACAATTACAACTATCAGCCCCGTATCATTGCACAGGACACTAAAGATTCCAGTGTCTTTAAGATTGTGTTTTTATAGTTGATGATATCTTTGTTCAAATTATCCAGCTTTATAAAAACTGTTTTTCTACTCTCCCTAATGAAAAAGCACCAGGATCTGGAGGGCAAACATCCTTTAAACCAACAAGGTGAAGCTGCATCCAGAAAAGTGGCTGTTAAAAAAATGTCTTGCCAAGTAGCAAATTTTCTCCCTCTCAGTAACTTCCATCATCTTTGAGCTGGACACCAAGTTTTGTTCTTTAATTAATAGCACCATAGGCTTCACACTCCTGTGAGCTCCTGCCTGGGACAACCCTGGTGATAGAGGGACAGAAACACAGCTCCAGGGACTCTAGAAAATATGGCCTGAGTTAATTCCACAAAACCAGGACTGGAGGTGAAACCAGTTCACTTCCATAGATGCGCTTGATACATAACACTGCCAGAATAGAACAGGTTTCAAAGCTTTTCTAAGTGAAATAAATACAATTTCAATTACACATAATAGACAGAGTCATTAAAAACATGTGCTTCATTTTCTCAGAGACAAGCTGTCCATGTTATTTTACATCCTTGAGCATTTTGGAATTTCCACATCTTACCAAAAGGCAAATGAAATCCACTTCAGTATAGAGATGGAAAAATCAATGCTGATTTGTGCCATTGTAGGCTATATGCTGACATATATGAAGAGAAGAGAAAGGAGTTTTCTCCTTCTTCTTCCTTTATGCTGCATGGTATTTCTGTATTTCACATTATACATGATAGCTCTGCAAATTTGGCTTGCCCATTCCTGATATAACGGTCCACCAGTGTCTTAATTAGTTAACAGGATTGCTGTACAGGACCTGCTCTTTCTGATTCCCCATGCTGATGCTCAGCTGCCTTTGCTGGATGTATCTTCTAGACACTCCAGTTATGAGATGCATTTTCCATTATGTCTTTTGAGCCAGACTAATTGAAGAAAAAAGGCTTTTCCCAGTTGATGCAGAACAGCCAAATCATCCTTTAAATTTTTTAAAAAACATAAGATTATCAGCTACAGGAGCAAACCAAGTGAAGGGACTAAGAGAAGCACTCAAGGTGATTAATCTAGAAACAGGTGTCATTGCCCCTGAAAACAGCTCCCCCACTGCCAGCAGCCATTTATGGGTGTGCTCAAATCCTGCCCCTGGTTTAGCTTCATCCACAAGGCTATGCTGTAAACTACTTCTGTCTAAATTCACAGGATCCTTTCCCTTTTTAAGCCAAACACAGGTCAGTCGGAACACTGACATTTTAAATACTTTGCTTCATGAATGAAGTCAACTATCAGCAGACTGTGAATTTGCCTTCTGACAAAATGTCCCATCAGATCAAGGGCAAAATAAAGAAAACTGTCCTACAAAGGCTTCCTTTTACTTTAGTGATCTTTGTAGGGTCTCCTGTGCAAAAGCATTTCTGTAAGCATTTTCCTGAGAGGTTTTAAACCAGGTACTTCTCCATCAGTGATTCATTGCATGCGATTCATCGGAGTTACTACTGCCAGAGTGGGGCTTGGAGGGAAGATTGGGACTTTTCAAAATGTAAATCTCTTTCTTCCATAGTAATAATGGCACTGCTGACTGAATAAAGAAATAGGTATTAGGCCTCTTAGGCTCCTGCATTTAAAAGTAGCTGTGTAGCGTGTGTATTTGCCCATCAGGGGGTAAGCACTGTGTGGGAGCCTTGCGCACAAATCTTATTAAATAACCTGTGGGATGCACACCAAAAGCCTCTGCACCTCTTTAAATAAACTACTGTGAACATTTATTTACCATTTTAATTTTCTGTGTCAATCAGCTTTGGGGGATTTAAAAAAAAAAAAAAAAAAGAGGTAAATTGTTGGTCTCCACAATACCTCAATACAGGAACACTGCGCTACTAAACTGTTGTCTCCAGCACCTTTCTATGCAGTTTTTGATAAGATTTGTTAGCTAATCTATTTACACAATGTTAAGGGTCTATCCACATATGAACCAAATGCAAAGGTTGACAAAAAGGGGAAAAAAGTCCCAAATCCCTCTATACTGCAGCATAGAAACCAACAAAGAGAAGGCAGCACTAACCCAGACAAAAACAATTCCTGAAAAATTTTGGAAGGCAGACTGATTTTCACAAACTCATCAAAACAATTCCCAATTAGGCGTAAAATAGAAAATTCAAGATTCATGCTATAAAGAAAGAAAGAGTCTCCATCCTCACGGCTGATGGATGTTGTGATGTGCAGAGCTTTAAAAATAAAACTCCACACCACCCTCCCTCACCCCCATTTTAAAATATTGCTTTCCAAAGCAATCAAGAATACCTCCTGGAAGAGCCAAATCAAACTATATCTTGTCCTTGAGGATATTAGCTGAGAAACGATTTTTGCAAGCTACATTGTAAGGCATACATTGATCTGATGACAGCTTTTGAATCTTTAGATAGAGTTGAACTTTGGCCTTTTTTTCATAATGCCAGCTTGGCTGTCTCTGTGAAAACCCTCAGAGTCACATTTTTTTGCCAAACACAGAGAAATAAATCTATGAATAATTCTTTTGCCATTTCATTTCACTATTCCCACTTCTCCTGCAAGTCTGTGGGCCTACTACCAAATTTTTATTGACATGCTATAAACTAACACATAATTTTAAATATAAAAGTAATTAGGCTCATTGGATTTTTCAAGTTGCTGGACTTTTAATATTTTTAAAGGAAACTAATTTTTTTTCTTTTTCTTTTCTTACGTTTTCTTATCCTAGGACAATTGACAGCATTTTTCTCATGTTCCAGTGTGGGCACATGGACCGATTCAAAACTGCATGCAGAAATGGAGAATGTGTTGTCTAATAAAGGCTTATTTTAACTTGCAAGATAGCAGAGAGTGGGATATATACAAAAAAGAAAATAAAAATTATTTTAAGGTTGAACAAGGAAACTTCATGTCCTCTAGCCACCTGTAAGAGCAAAGTCTGCTGTGAGTACCCTGCTTGCCACTTGCAGAGAGTTTATGTCCTGCAAGTAGGAATTTCTCCATAGCTTCCTTATGGCTCCCAGCAGCTTCTACTAGCTGAGGTTTTAGTATCTAATGAAACCTAACAAGGTCTTGAAAATCATAATTCTCTACTGGGAAATCAATTTGATGCCAGCAAAAAAGACAAGAAAAATAACTCTAAATAGGTAGACTGTTCCCAAGGAATAGAAAACTTCAGTGCCCAGGCCCTCCATCAAAGCCTGCTTGAGTCAATTAGACTTGACTTTGGCTGAGCTCTATAACTTAGCATGAGGTGATGGCTCAAAGAAAATGATGAAACTGGTTAAAACCTGCTTTTTCTCCCATTCTCCATCACCTTTGTAGTCTGGTACAAAAATCAAAGAGATCTATTTTAAGAAATTAGAAATACAGCCCAAAATAAGCCCTCAATCTTGCACATCTTAGGCAGATTCCACAGGACTCTACTGCTGAAATCTAGAAGGATATATCTGGAATCCACACGACATTGAGCAGTTTAAGTAAAAGAATATCTATGGCACAATTTCTCTTAAATACATCTCACATCTGTCAAATGTGTGCTGCAATCAATACTTTTATGGCTGTGGCTGCAAGTGCTGAAGATACACAGCAGCTATCTTTTAAACTGGTATCAGCTAGATATAATGGGATATTGGAATTAACGTTAGCTCAGTCAAGCATGACAGCTTGGTGTAATGACTAAGTGTCAGCTACTTTGAAAGTTTACATCTCTTTTAATTACCACGATTACCCAACTGACTGGTTTTCTGCTCATGCCTCCTGGAGGCTACGAACGAGCAACAAACTTTAAGACATACACACATCAGCAAAGTTTTCCACAGAATTGTAAGGATCAGATGTTGATCCTTATCAAACTGCTGTCCCCTGCTAAGAAGCACATTGCAGAGAACCCTACCACTGCTTGGGATGGAGAAACATAGCCTATCTTTGTTCTTTTCCTCAATATAATGGCTTTTCGAGGCAGTAGTAATTCTGGAAACTTGGTAGATGAAGGCGTTTTCTTACTGCAAGGCCTCTTCTGTATCCCACCATGTTCAGGGTGGTTGAAAGCCTGCTTGTTTTATTTCTAATTAAGGCTTCCCTCTTGTCTCCAGGCTAATGCAGCTCTTCAAACCAAATCCTGTGGGTTACACATTACACACAAGTACAATTTTTTCCCCTGTGTGCATGGACAGGCTGGAAATACAAACCTAACTTTTAATGAGTTCTGTTTTCAGCTAAAACATCTTTCACTTTGGCACCTCAGAACTACCAAAAGCAGAAACTCTGTGTGAGGGAATACTGAGTAAGCAGCTACACAAAACCCATTTAACTGGTCAATCCTATACCAGACCTGCGTAAGACAAACAGGGACCACCAGGACGCACGGAGTGCTGTTTCCAGGTAGGACTATGGGAAACCTCCAATTGACAAGTGCTTTTCTGAGAGACAGCGGTTTGCAGTAGGGTTCAGTCAGGGAGGAACAGGTCTTCACCACCTCTTCTATCCATAAATGTACTTTTGCTTTCCCAGTCTTCACCTTCCACTTCTGTGAATTGCATCCCAAGTGTACTACTTAATACATTTTTGAAGCAAGTGTTGCAAGAACTATGAGGAGATGTTTTCATAATGAGGGTAATTATCATCGCATTTTAATGTACTGCAATACAGAGCCATGGTTCAGTAGCTTTACTTTAGAGCAAGTGTTAAAATAGAGAGCTTTAGATCCATCATGAAATATGTTTGTAACTAACCTTTGGTGCTGCATGCCAGGGTTTTCTCATACTAAACACTAATGAGGTGTGTTCTGGCCTGCCTGCCACAAGTGGATGAGGCTCTTCTAATGAGTCTATAGCTACAAAAAAAAAAAAAAAAAGAAAATAACTATCAAGTCACTTTGGCTTCTTTCTATATACAGTGCCATCTAATAACTTTAATTGTGACAGAACACTGCCTCCTAGAGACTGATATCACTAGATTTAAAAAAAAAAAATCAAATCAGAGTGCAGAAAAGGACAGAGGAGCTCAGGGGAAAAAAAAAATAAAATTAGCCATAGATATGGCCAAATATCAGAACCATGATAGTGTTATAAATCCCATTACTTTCAATATACCTGACATGGTATACAGGGGTAGAAAATAACAGTAAAATACCACATACAGGTTTATTATTTTCCTTGGCATACACCACTTGTTGTGTAGTTTTGTGAGAAGGGACAGAAAGGGGAAGTGCATGTTTAGGGTATGGTGAAGGAGCATCCACCCATCTTGAAAATGGGAAAAGTCCCTATTTTGGATACGCACAGGAAGCCTCTCACAAAATGTGAAGCCATCAAGAGCAACCCTCAGGTACTACTGGCAGCTGTTCTGAAGTCTCTGATCTTAGCCAAGCCCTGAAAATCCTTTTCCAGCCTTTCAAGGCTCAGAAAAGGCAGCTGAGCCTTGTTAGCAAGTTGGCCAGGCGGAATAGGTAAACTTTGGCTATCCAAAAAGCCAATTAAGAGGACTTAATTCTGGTCAGTAACAGAAAAAAGATTCACAGCCTTGTCTTGGGAGGTAGTAGCCAAGGTAGCTGGGATAATTACCAAGGTTGTGCATGTACATGATGGTCTTTGGGTCTCTGTGAAGGCAAGCAAGACACGACACAGCAGGAGACTCGGGGTGGCAATGCTGTTAATCAGACACTGGAAATAAACCCAAACAGGGCTCTCCTCTGGATTGCCTTGGCCCTATGTGAAGTAGGTGGCTTCTACTGTGCTGGTTTCTCTCTGCAATCCTGCTGTTACACAGTAGAAACATTAGATGCGTCACTGGACCTCCTGCCTAGGTCTGCGCTTCTGCTGAGAAGCGGCTTTTATGCATAAATAAGTGTGGGGAACCTGGGGTGGAAGTCTCCATGAGTGAGATGGAACCTTAACGCAAAGCCTGTGAAAAACCCGAACTGGAAGCAGTTTATCTACTGGCATCAGAGTTGGCAGGGGCAGCTAATGGAGCAAGGGAGAGAAAAGAGCACAATGCATAAATTGCGAGGCCTGGGGTCAGTCAGAGTAAAATGGGTAAGAAATCTCCTTTATTCCCACTCTCACCTATTGTCATTTCCCCTGCAGAAAGAGCGAGCCTTCCAAGTGAAGAAGCCATCAATACAAGCCGAATTTTATGCTGGCCACAAAATGACTCTCTTATTAACCCTTCCTCCAGGAATCACCAGCAGGTACTTCCTGCACAATACAACATCTTTCCCAAACCAGAAATTCTCTTCCTTTATGAAAATTGCACTGTTATTCAGTGGCATTTTCTAAGGCATGAGCCTGGCAGCTTCCACTGCTTCCTGCAGAAGCCCCAGTCTCAGCCCAATCAATCACTTTCTTAAGAAAGCCTTCCTATTTCTTCATCTCTCAAGGCAACTTGAGTTGACTGCAGTGAAGAAGGCACAGGTACAACAAACCTCTAAAGAAAGGGGCTATACTACTCAGTAATGTTAAGTTTTTTATTAATAAGAGCTAACATGGTAACTGTTCTTGCTGTTAAATGCTTCAGTAATACACTAATCTCACCGTCCACGTAACTCCTAGCATCTCCCTAGAGAAGCTGAGATTACTGCATCAGCCATAGAAAGGAAAATATTGCTTTTCTGTTGTTATTCTACCCACAACTTCTAACACTGCCTTATTAAAATAACTTGCCCCTGACTTTCACAGTATTCTGAAGGTGACAACATTTTTAGACTTGACATCCTTCTCCAACAGAGTGCAGTTACAGGAGCTTTCTAATGGCTTTCGCAAAGCAATAACTCTGCAACTTGAAAAAAAAAAAACCAACCAAATATGAACAAGCTGCTTTTATTAAGATCCTCTTTTTCATTAACATTTGTAGTTTAGATCTGGATATTATATCCTGGAGATTGATGGTAGTGAACTGGGTACTATGGCACTGAAAACGTCTTCTCCTGGTGATTTATTTTACTGTAAATACCCTTCATTTACTTTATTGAAGAATGGAGAAGAAAAAAAAAAGGAGATAAAAAGAACCTTTTGATGTATGATTTTTTTCCAAGCTTAGGTGTAAGATGTCTCTGGCAAGGATAATCTGTCAGTATTTAGAGACAGAATAAACTGCATCAGAAACCTAGATGCTTCTGCTGCAATGTGTTGGGGAATTCTACCGAGAGGCACTTGGTATGATGATGATGAAAAGATGACTTCCGGAGATCAGAAAGAGATGTTTGTTTAGAAGTTTCACTGCCAGCAAAGCTGCTCTTTGTACAAGCCATGCAGGGACACTCCCCAGCAGACCCACCACCACTGACAAAGTTCCCCAGTGGCCTCCCTGCACCTTCCCCTCAAGCATTCCCACTATGATTTTATTTTGTTAAACTAGATCAAAGTTTTGAATCTCCTCACAAGTCATAAAAGCATAAACACATTCACAATAAAAACACTCACCAGCTATCTCAGAATTGGCAGATATCAAGCTCAAGGAGTTATTTTTCCTTACATCCGTAAAACTTTCTTCTTAAGTAGCCTGGGAATATAATTTACAAAAAAATTCTGATTTAATTCCTTTTAGCTTCAGGTTTGTCCTTGACTTTTCCAGCATGAAGACTTTCTTTCAGTAATTTTATAATTTCACATCACTAGCACTGCTTTCAGAGCTGCTCAAGTACAATCCCTCTCTTGGCAAAAATCCTTCACAGGTGAGTTTAAATGTCTCAAGTGTCAGCAAACAAGCTACAGAAGGTCATCCTATCAGCCACCTGATTTCACTTCAGTAAGGACAACAGATTCTCCCTTTAAAAAAAAAAAAAAAAAGTATTTACAGATATCAACTATATTTAGAACTGCTCTATGTATAATTTTTAATGAGCATTTTTTCAATAATTGCATCTTCCCCAAGTCCCAAGATTGGTATCTGTCTCCCCAACACTGCAACTCAAATATGTTTTTTGGAAAAAATAGTTAGAGCTGAACTTAGGCTTTTGACAGAAATATACCAAGAATACAGCACATCAAAGGTCTCCATTTGAATTCACTGAAGCTATCACTTTTTTCTCTGCTTTTTGTGAAAGAATTCCTTTAGAAACATATCCTAAGGAAACTGCTGCAGTATTGTGACTAAATATCCATACCATTTGTAATTACACCATTGTAAGCATGGAAGTCCGGGGGGAGCAGCATCCATTCATCTCACATAAAGGCTGTTGGGGACTAACAGACATTGCCAAGATAAGACAGATAGTAAAGTAGGATTATACTAAAAGTGCCACAGTATCTTCCCACTCATCCCAGCCACTAACAGAGCAAATCCAGACAGAGTACAGCCCCGGCTGGGGAAGCACTCAGCTGTCACAATGTGCATAAAGAGTAGAAATCCCCATTTTTTCAGTTCCCAGCTAGCTGAGAGTTACTGAGGCCACAGAACTGGGGGCAACTTGGAGCTGGTCCTTCAGATGCTCTAATTGAAATCAAGGCTGGAGCAGATGGATTTGTGAGTCTCAGACCTGTGATCAGCTCCTTGATACCCCTCCTCTGCACTGAGCAGATCTTGAATCTGGGCCAATATACACTGTGCTTCAAAGGGTGTTTAAAGTAGCTTAATTAGAGACATGCATTACAAAAGCTGCTCTCATACAAAATAAATCATTTCCTAGCATAAAGTATAGGAACAATTCAACTGTTTTCTACGTTTCCATGTCCAACGCACTCTGTAGAGCTAAGGAGCACCCTTATAGCTTCTTAAGAAAGAATAACAACAATGGGAATTATTAAAAAAAAGCCCAAGACACCAAAAATTCAGCAATTAGAAGTGCCTAATATCATATTCACACTTTCATGTATCAGAGGCTCCCAAACTGTTCTTGCCGCATGCCTGCATTCATTACAATGTGTAAAACTGTGAGTGATAGTCATGGTCTTAAGTTAAATTATCCCACATCAAAAATCAGTCTCTGCTCTTCTACCTCAATCTTGTCACACTGCTTGGCTCCAAAGTTGGTCACTTCCCTTAATAAAATCCTTATCTTTAATGTTTCCCTTCCTTTCCCCTCCCTCTTCACTTCAAAAATGCTTTGTACTGCAAAATATCGTGGCAAAGGATTTTAGGAAGAAGGGGAAAACCTCACTGCAGTAATCTCTCCTCATATCCAAGAGCCAATTTAGAAACTCAAGGTGTCAAAAATCTCCCAAGTAGCATTTTTCTCCCATATGTTTTAAATGTTCCCTCCCCAGAGGTGACCCTCCTGAGGTGCCCCATCCCTGGCACGAGCACATCATTTTCAAACCCAGCTGCTCTGGATCGACACTTGAATTAGTGTGGAGGTGATGGATGAGCACAGAGCAGTGAAGGCAGCGAGTCCTGCGAGCCAGGCTGATTGCACAGTGGGGTATGTTGCCAAAGTCTGTGTTCAGGAGTGACCCAGGACCTTTCTCATTTCGACTGATGCAAACAGAAAGCACCAGGATTCCCCTCAGATGCTCTGGGAATGCCAACTGGCAGAAAGAGAGCTCATCTAGGCTAATTACTGGAAGAGTAGGACAAGTAAATGAGTCACAACAACAGAAATCTCAGCAAGCAGTGGTTGTCCTTTCACCACATTAAAACCTGGTATTTCCCTTGGGAAAAATAAAAACCATTTCCCTTCTTTAACATTAATAGAAATCACATCAGAAATATCACCATAGGCTTACAGAAATATGACTCAGTTTTAGATATGTGGTTATTTGGAAAGCATTTAAACATGCTAAATAATCTTTAATTAATGAAATGCACTTGATATATTGTGTGAATTGTTTAAATATGAGAGAGGCTTTTAAAGCAACCTTTAGGTTCATTCCTGTCCTATGATACCTCTTCAAAGTTCAGGGCAGTGGCTATGTATTCAAGTACTGCCTTACTGAGAAACATACCTCAGCTGGAAAATCAAAATGTTACCATATAGACATATGGGCATTATCTGGAAATTAAGATCAAGCAAAAATTTTCAACATGTAAAATAAATATTAGGGGAAGATATTATTGTAAATGAACTGGAGAGTTAAATAGCATTATGACAGTGGAGAAAAAAGTTAGTTATTACTATTCCAAGAAAGAATAGTTAGAATTTTCAAGACAGTGAGCTGAGTTCCTTCCCATTAAATTCAGCAACAGACTTCAAGAGGTACAAACTAGGATAACAAAATTATTGCTTTGAAAAGCAGTGGGTTTCTGCCTTGACAGCTCTTAGGGATTACTTTTCTGTGGAAATCCTTGAAAGTGCAGCTGCAGTATTGTGTTTTCCCCCACATATGTAAGGAATCTGTGTCACTAAAAGCAAGAGACCATTTCTGTGCCAAAATTAAGTCAAGTGAGGTTTACCAATGTGCAAATGTCTGCTCCTGGAGGAAAGATGGGCTGTGCAGAGAGCACACTTTTGGAGACCACTTCAGAATTGTGGCCCTTTGTAGACAATACATAGTTAAGCATTTTGCTCAAGCTTCCCCTTCATGGTGGAAAAAAATTGGCACCTCCTGAGGGTGGTTCTGCTCATGAGAAATAAAGGCTCAGCTCAGGCTCCTAACTCAGGGCACTCAAAATGGGTGCCTAAAGTTTTGAAGGTTCTCATCCACAGGGTATTTCACTGTGCTAATAGAGTGTGCCAACCTCTATGAAAAAAAAAAAAAGAAGTTTTCATCAGGGGCAAATGGTGTCCAAACAAGTATTTTGATACATTACAGCTGCAGGAAAAGAATGAACTAAGGACCTAATAGGCCTTGTACAATTATACAGATTGGATCAAGAGACTATTGCCTATGAGGTTGACTAATTGTTCCTCTGTACATGATATATTTCTACTCAGATGAAAAAAGTAAAGTTTTTCAATAGAACAATAGTAAGCCATTGAACCCTGTGGCGTGTGAAGGTTTGCAATGTACCTAACACATAATATCAAGGGTATTTCAGGTCTCACTTCATGTCACATCAAGTCATTATTTTTTTTTATTACATTCCTGGGGTTAGGATGGCAGAAGTTGCAGGGAGGTCTCTGAGGTGCAGGTCTGGGTAAAATAGAGCATCATGTCATGAGATATTTATCAAGTGTTAATGTGAATGACCGAAAAAGAGATGAGGTGGGGACAAAGGCTTCTCTGGCTGGGAAGTTATCGAACAGTTGGAGCCTAGGAACAGATAGCTCAGTGGCAGCTGGCTGTCCCTGACTCCCTAAAAAATTAATCACTGCAGATAAATGCATAAAAAGACAACACCTCAATCTGTTTCTCACTGAAGTTGGTGGCAAAATTCCCATGCCTTGCTCCTATCCACCCTCCAATCTGCACCGTGAGGCCCAGATGTGTTTGTAGCAGACCAGTTATTATGATGGAATAAGAGTGCCAGCACCAGTGGGTCTGCAAAGTTGTTCCTGTGGGGAAAAGCCACAGGACCCATGTCCCACCACCACGTACTGTTCCCTCTCTCCCCTCTGCATCGTGCAGAATGAGCCCTTGGTGTTTGAGCTTTTGCAATGTCAAACTTCTAGGTTTGGCCAGTCCTGTGGTGCAAACAGATGTGAGCATGAGCAGCTCACCTCAAGGAATTTGCCTCTATCCTTCCAGGTACAAAATCTGATTTATAGTATATACACTGAAGATGATGGAGTTGTGACTGTACAAAGAACCTTTCCTGGCATTCAACAAAACCACTTGCAGCCCTAAAACTCTGCTAACACTGGAATAAAACTACTAGTCTAAGCTGCTATTGTTTTCATTGGGCAATTAAAAAAAAAATTCTTACAAAAAAATAGAAGAGCACTCTATGATTTCAGAACAAGTACATGAGCAAGCACCAGGAGAAGGCCTTCCAAACATGCCTTGGTTTCAAAATAGTCATTCTATGAATATTTTTGTTGATGAAATTATAATATAGAAACATGCATAGAAAATTAACACAAGTGGAGCACAGAATAGCCAAAGGAAATTAATTTACAACTGTGATGGCATGAACATTCCCAAGAGACACTGAGCAATTGAACTAACCCAAGCTATAATAGCTCTCTCTGTGTTTTCAACATCAGCATTATGCTTGGAAGAAAAATTCTTCTACCTCCAGCAGAACAGCAGATGCATAAAGAGCTGATAATGAAGCCCAGTTAGATACCTTTCTACACTGGTAAAAGTATGTCTTGCAATTGTGGCATAAATACTGATCTCGTGTGAATCTGTAGCAAATTCCCAGTCTAGGATGTATGTTCACATCACAAAGCTGATGTAACTAGCAGTCTAAATAGGACAATGCTACTTATTTTATAAAAAAGAACTTTTAGTAACATGCAGCCATATGATTACAGTCTGCCAGCAGCTGATATAACTCATGTGCTGGCATTTCTGTGGTGTAGACCTCAACTTTACTGTGCTAGATTTTTGGTTTTAAAGAAAGATGATTGTAAAGACAGCACCTGACAACCACATGCGCATCCACAGGAAACAGCTCTTCAGAAATACAGCTGATGGGGCTATGCACGAGGTTTTCCCACCTCTTGCCATGATTTCTGCATAACCTCCCCACTCCCCTTCCTGCCAGCCCTGTTACATAAAAAAACTGCATTCAGGAGTAAGGTTTTCTGGATGTGCAGCCACATTGGAAAGGGAGCCGCCCAAGAGTAGCAACATGGTATTGAGAGGCATAAGTTATCATAGAATGGCTTAGGTTGGAAGGGACCCCAGAGATCACCTAATCCAACCTTCCTGACATGGGCAGGGACACCTCTCAACTAGACTATGTTGATCAAGGCTTCATCCAACCTGGCCTTGAACACCTCCAGGAAGGGGTCATCCACAACCTCTCCACGCAATCTATTCCAGAGTCTCGCCACCCTTGTACTGAAGAACTTCTTTTTAAGATCTAGTCTCAGCCTACTCTCCTTCAATTTAAAACCATTTCCCCTTGTCCTGTTGCTCGACACTCTTGTGAAAAGTCTCTCTCCAGCCTTCCTATAGGTTCCCTTCAGGTATTGGAAGGCAGTTATAATGTGCCCCCACAATCTTCTCTTTTCCAGGCTGAGCAATCCCAGTGCCCTCAGCCTGTCTTCATAGCAGAGATGCTCCAGCCCTTGGATCATCTTTGTGGCTCTCCTCTGGACTCGTCCTAACAGATCTATGTCCCTTTTACGGTGGGGACACCAGAACTGGACGCAGTATTCGAGGTGGGGTCTCATAAGAGCAGAATAAAGGGGGAGAATCACTTGCCTTGATCTGCTGGCCACACTCCTCCTGATGCATCCCAGGATATGATTGGCCCTCTGGGCTGCATGAGCACACTGCTGGCTCATGTTGAGCTTTTCATCAACCAGCACCCCTAAGTCCTTCTCTTCAGGCTACTCTCAACGAGCTCTGTACCCGGTTTGTAATTGTTACACTGTTGTGTAAGGGCAACCAGGAAGGGGAGAGAGGTCAGGAGTGGTGGGAGGGGATTCACCTGCCTCTCCAAGAAGGAACCTGCTTCCATTTCCCCAGGCTCTTAGGTCCCCTCCTTTTACCTTGTGACAAGAGGGTAGGGGTTCCTCTGCTTCTTGCAGGGAGCCTCCACCTGTTGCCTTTGCCCCAGAGATAGTAGTGCCTGGCACCACCAGACTCTCTCTCTCTCACACTCTTATAGACCTCCATCTTTCAACTTCCTCCTTCAACTTAGCCACCAGGCTGAGCAGATCACTTACCTAGCTACATTGAACACAGGTGTTGCCTTGGTTCATTAAAAGTGTCAGGTTCCAGCACTCTGCAGCAGAGACCTGGACACCTTCACGTTTGCATGGGCCCTCTGTCTGGGTTGCCACAACTGTTTTTGCCCAGGTTGCAACCATGGCTGCTGCCACCCACACAACCAACCATTCACACCATCTCCTCACACCCAGGTGACTCACCACATCCCCTTTCTCGAATTTGCACTGTGCTCAGGGATCTTCAGTTATATGGATGCTTGTTCTCAAGGAAAAGTATTGTTATGGAGGTGAATGTTATTTTTAATGCAAATAGGAGTGAAATGGGTTGAATTAATTAAGCTAGAAAACAGCTACTATATTTGCTTATGAGACAAAAATCTTATTTCAGTAGGGACAATTTTTCCTTGTACGTGTAGCAGTAATATCTAGCACCTGGTGGAGTCAGGGAGGCTTTGCCACTGACTCAACAGGCCAGGGTTTTCCTCTGTGTATACAGCAGACCATAAACATTTCATAAATGATTGCAATCAAATCCAAATAAATACATTTAATAGACCAATCTTCTCAAGATTGATTCTGAAGAAGCCCTATAAAATGATGCGTGCTTGTACATATAAAATAAAGTAAAAAAGGAGTTTTCTTCCTTCATGTTTTAAATTACTGAATTCTCCAGACTGGTTCCTTTGATTTTAATCTAAGAGGCTGAATTTGCAGATTGCCTAAAGAGAAATGAATATCCGTCAGCTGTCCCACCAATGTTTTTCTAATATATTGCTTCTCCTTTTGGCAAAGCTGCTAAGATGTGCGTACAGTTTTTATCTCCTATTGTAAAACCAATTTTGTTTTGAATGACAAATAATTCATTCCAGAATTCATATTTTACCTTTCCATGCCCGAGACATCTTTTCAATGGTTTCAGGGCATTGTTCTAGCCGAAGTATCAAATCCACTTTTCTATTTATTCCACCATGCAGATTTGTGTTTTGCTCTGGCAAGCTTCCAGCTGAATTAATTTGACATTCACTGATCAATCAAACTGTCTCATTACTACCTTCTGCCTGCCTTGTCATCATGGTCCACTGTTGACAAGAGTAAGGAACGAACATCGGCAAGGTCACCTTCAGAAAATCTTTTATTTAATTGTAGTAGACCTACTGCTAAGCCCCGAGGTTATCTGCAGTTTTCCTGCATGTCTCTCCCTTTCATTTTACACACGTAGTGAATTATTTTACGTAGGCTCATGCAGTTCACAGATGGAGTGACTCCAGCAGAGTTGTTTAAGCAGTGGACTTAGTAATTACACTGAGTGTTTGCATAAGGAGGATTGTTTTATTTCAAAAACCACATGAACGACAGGCCAAGTGGATCATTCAGAGAAACATATCCAGAAAAGGGTACTGATGAAAACTGAGAAAACTCTCATTGTGATACTAATTATGTTCATTGCACAAGTGTTCACAAGAAAGCCACTTTCCTCATTACATAGTAAATTGTTCTAATTAATTACTATATACGAGTGCCAATTGATACAGTGAAATTTGCCAAAAAGACAGTAGCATGTCAGATACGCTGCCAGAGGATTTCCAATTTCTGTTTACATTTGTCTGAATTGACACTGGTAGCAATTGCTATGAAAGTCTTATGGAATTAAAGCTTATGTGTCTTGTGCAGAAGTTAGAGACATTAGAAGGAGATATCTGCTCTTTTTATTTTTTTCTGAGTTGGTTTAAATTTTCCATAGGAAGACACACTTTTTAGATATTCTAAGATATTTTGTCATGGAAACGTTCTGGTTCACATTTAATATGAATGATTACTGCATTAGTACACATTACTGGAATGATAACTAAAGTCCTTTATACTCTCCTGAAGTAAATATAGTACAATTTTGGTTATCTTTAGATATACATATTAGTGGATTCTGGCTTAGGAACATCCTAACATTTATTGCCACCTAGGATGATATATGACACTAATCCTTATACACCATCAGGCTTCCAAGGCAGCAAAATTATACCAGAATATGGATCTGATATTTCAGGCTGTTTTTTGTCTGAAAAACATATAATATTCCTCAGGTTTATTGCAAGATTTGGGCTGCTGTGGTGGAAAAGCAAGTATGATCTGATAGACAGGACTCATTTATTTCAATACATTACCTCTTATGTTTAAATAGTTTATCTTATTTTTCTCCTGTTTCTTAGAAATTTTTAATGAGAAATATCTAAAAAATGATCCAAACAGTAATTTCTATGTTGCCTAATAAAACTTCTGTCTGTGTTAAGTATACACATTGGAGTTCTGTGTGCAAACACACCTCAGTGTTGCAGATGTGGAGATTGTTAATCAATAATGACATGATCATGAGTGTAACACGGAAACTCCATCACTGCCACACACTTGGTAAGGATACTTGTATAAGAGAGAAGCTGTACAAGGAACGGGGTGGATGCTTCAACAAGTCAAAGTCGTAAGACACCTTGGGACCAATTTACTAGGTACTTACAAACCAAAGGGTATCATTATCTTTAAGAGGAAAGCTCACTTTGCAATAAAACACAAGCCATCAAACTGGAGATGGGAGAGTTACAGGAGTTATTAAAAGGATAGGAAGTAGTTTGGCAGCAAGCCTTTTGGTGTACTTCCTGAATGCAAAGGGGAATTCAGGTGTTGCTACTCCAGTCACAGAGGAGAAGGCACTGACTTACAAAGAACTTGTAGAAACATATGGTTAGGTCTACCCAAGGTATACCTGGAGCAGAATAAATAATCTGCAAAACCATGAGACTAGCAGAGACAAAGTTGAAAAAAAAGGAAAAATCAGGCCCAAAATGGGTAATTTTCTGAAGATTTGTAACACTGATAAGCATATTATTAATTAAGTCCTGAATAAATGCATTAGGGTACATGCAGATGGGAAAAAACTTTTTTTTTCCTTGATATTCAGGCTAATGCCTGTTGCAACATGTTTTCTATGTTCCTAGATCTAAAAAAGAGTTTTAAAAAAGGCATTTTGGTTACAAATGCTATTTTGTCTTACTTGAAATAAGCAATTTCATATGTTTAGTTTTCTGCCAATCACACAATCAAATGCAACCTGTCCCTCCTGCCCCTATGTTTTCAAATTTAATACAATTTCACAGGAACGGTGCCAAAATAAGCTGCCAAGTTCACCATGCTGCAGTGGGTCCGTAGGATACATCTATCAAAAAAACTGTTAATGTCATAGTCTAAGCAAGGGCCACCCCTTAAGGGCCACCCACTTTCCACCTCACTCACTCCCACACCATACCAGACACCATCACTGTCAGACTATTGTGTGTCACTGTCAGAGAACTGGGACACCTCTGGGAAACAGAACTAATGTAGTGAGGGGGAAAACAAGTATCTGGACCCCCATTTTTAATGACATTTAGTGCCATTTTTAAACACAGTTTATGGTTCATGCAAATTTGGGGGCTTGCTGCTTTTCTGCATCCAGATTCCTCTTGGCCAACTGATCAGATTGTTGGCAGAAGAGAAGAAGCTTATGAGGACATCAGCCCCACAGGACATGGAAATTCACTTATGAATCACTTGCTAAAAGCAAAGAAAAGGGGTTATGAAATACCTGAAATAGACTTACACATTAAAGAAAAGAGGGCTTGAGCATCTTAATGTGTTGCATTATTTTCATGGCACCATTCTGAAAATATGCTGCAGCTTCAAGACTCTCATTTCGTTTTTAAACTGCTATTAGTTTGGATGAGCTTAGTTGTCATATCTCCTGATTTTGAGCAATGGGATAGGCATTTATGTAGGTATGATAGGAAAAAGAGAGACAGACAGAAATACTAATTTGAAATATGTTCCAGGACCTTGCTCTGACTTAACATACAGCTCCACAGAAAATTGCAGAAGACTTCTAGCTTTGAAACCCTGGAAAAACATCCTATTTCCAAATAAGAAGTCATGGTGTTTACATAGACCATGATAAATCACTGAGTTGTTCCAAGGAAGCTTTAATCAATGGTGCAAAGGACTGTTACTAACACCATATCGCACTTCCATGTAACATCACAATTTACAGCCCCCATTTCCACAATTTTTGTTGTGTATTCTCAGCTAAGTGTTGCTGTGCAGTCTGTCAAAGGTGTTTCAGAGACCTGTTTGTCCTCAGTGAAGCAAAGTCTCTCCAGTCCTGGATTATAGGCTAGAAGCCTCTGGCTCTCAGCCCCGCACCCTGAGCACTAAGCTCAAACCCATTAATTCAAGCAGAAGTGCAAGAGCACAATCATGTTTCCATTGGGTGCCAAGAGAGGTATTTGTTGACAACAAGGGAATGCTTGAATTTTGTTTCCTACAGTTAAAGCTATAATAAACTGAGAATCCTTTTATTTTCCTTCTTAGTTACAGTACAGAGTTGCAAGACAGATGGTAAGAACCCATATAGTATAAAGAAAAGGGTAGCTTTAATTGGCATTTCTGTTAAAAGGATTGCTGTTTGATAAAGGCTTGTATTTTCCCCTGCTAAAGAGAGGAAATTAGATCTTTGATGGAGGTTTAGGTTTGTGACTGAAGAAAGTAAGTATATATTTCATCCTCAGAATGGATGGTTTATTTACAGCTGGCTGTGTAGCGTTAGTTTATCAATTACCTCTCAAAATGTGATTTACCTATCTGGAGAAAAAAGCATTGTTTTTATTGTCTCTAATGATCAGTTCTCACAGGCCTTGCTATTCCCAGCTGCAATAAAATAGTTCTAGTGACAGAAGTTTCAATGTGTTCTGCAGAAGTTTACTGCTGTCAGCATAGAGTCAGCACACATGTCCTCTCCATCCTTCATTTTGTGTGATATTTCTTTTAGATTACTCTTGTATTCATAACAGTAAGAGATGTTGGCATTTTTTTCCCCCAGTAGATTAATCTATGTATCTTTTAAAATGTATATATTATATTAAAAAGGAAACAAACAAGAAACTGCCAAGACCACTGAATTTATCTTTCTGAAGTAGAAGACAATCTGTCATCCAAGGCCCAGATAGCAAAAATTTACAGAAAACCCATTAGTTATACAACAGGATGCAAAACAGATTCCAAACTCTTTCTATTGCTGAAATCTGTTAAGGATTCAGAAATGTCTCAGCAGCAACTGACCACGCCCAAATCTCACACATTGCCTGAAATCTTTCCATCATGTTAACCTAGAAGGATCAAATATAATCCAGATTCACCATATTTCCTTCCATTTGATGACCAAAGCCCTAAACTGAACATGCTACTGTTTTATCATCTTCAGTAAGTTATGACACCTATTGAAGGATGCATTTTCTCACCTACCTATGTTAAATGACAAGATATTTTAGGGAATTTCCTTCCTTCCCCTTGAGTGTTGATAACCTCTTCCCCATGAAGGCACAAGCTGACTCTTACCTTTTCTGCTGTGTTGACAGCAGTTTGCATTTCTCTTATCTTTGCCTGTGGAGACAACCACAGGGAAACAGCTGGGCTGTGACTATTCTGAATGAGCTCAAGAATATTAGGATTCAACATACTAATGCCACAAGAGCGACCACAAGTGAAGAGTGAGTAAGACCTTGTTCTTACCAGTGCTTGTGACAAAGCCAAATAGAGACAAATTTTGCACTGAACCATTTCTGGGTTGAGGAAGTAAGCTTTTGCCTTTCCATAATTCAACTGTTCTATCTTTTTCTTTTGGTTTTGCAGGAAATAACATCATCTTGGCATAGTCAAGCGTCAGTCAGGTTTCTGAAAGTGTGACCATTTCAGTAGCTTTTGAAGTGTAGTGCTTTCTGTCTGTAAATGATTTCTTAGCATCTTCCCTATTTTCTCCTTCTTTTGCTGCATACTGTTCAAGTGTTGGTAAATTAAGTCCTTGATACGGCAAAGTTGTAAGCATGTGATTAACATTAAAATGGCCTGTCAGTAGACTCCAAGTGGATTTCATCATGGGACTACTGAGGTGCTTAGTGTTCAGCATGAATTAATTGCTCTGCCAGTTAGAAGGTCTGTTTGCCATGTTGTGCCTATATTACTGCGGTAAGTTAAATTACCATGGTCTATAAAACACCTTGTAGTCCATTTCTTCTGGATGAAAGTAGCTATGTAGAACAAATTGCAGTTTCTGAAACACAAACACCCACCCAAAATGATTATGAAAAAAAAAATAGGAAAATGGTTGTAGATATATTTCTGTTCCACTTTGATACCACAAAATTCAGTGTATTCTCATTGTATCCAACAATTCCATCTTGCTAATTTCCAAGTTTCACAATCACCAATTACAAGCAAAATGTCAAAATAACAGGAAGGCAAAGCATCAGGGGTATCATTTGTCAGTCAATAGGCTGTATCTATTCATAACTAAGTGTAAAATACGGCTCATATACTTTATGTCAGAAATCAAGGTAAGAAATCTTTCGAATAAGCGTATTCCTACTCTATGAGAAACCTGCTTCGGACTCATTTTAGAACATGTTAGCTGTACATTAGAAGAAAGAGATGGAGCAAATATGTGTATGCTAATATGGTCTCTTCAATACTACATTTCAAGGGGCATAAAAGCATGTCAGACTCTTCGATATTTTTTGGCTGGCCTACAAGGAAATCACGTTAGTAAGTGGCATAAAATCATTCCATTTTGAGCAGCAACCTGACCCCTTGTTTTCAGTTGTGTCAGAACTGAGAGCTCAAAGGGACAATGGGAAAAGATGGCACCCTAGAGACAGATAGATCACACATTTTTTCTATCAATCAAATAGTCTTTGTGCTCAGGTGGACTGAACTCAAGAATGTGGCTCGAATTAGAATTGCTGTCATAAATTTATCTTCAGTGTTTGATATGCCAACTACGCTTTCATGCAAGAATTAAGAATTTTTCACTGATGTGGTGAATGTGATACCTTGTTCTTTGGATCATCCAAAATGCCTTAGAATTAAGCAGGAAAATTTAACTCCTACCATGCAGACTGGTTACTGCTGTGCTCTAAGTTATTCTGAGACAACACCGAACACCATATACATCCCATGATGCTAAGAAACAAATGCAGATGGAGATGGACATAGGTATTAAGAACCTGGGCAGTCCAGATTAACATGCCAGTTAGTGACATCCATACAGTCCTTCAAAGAACTAAAGGCTAAGGTACTTAGTGGCTATATTTATTTGGTATCTGAAAATATTTTGAGACTAGTGTTTGATTGGTACTTGATTGGTACCATACTGTAATCAGTTGAACTGACCTCTTCAGTTTTATGAAAAAATTCAGAAATAGTTTCAGTTGGCAATTTGGGAAAAATCACATTAAAATTATTTGCTCTCTGTAATTTAGGATAACAAAGGGAATTGTCTGAAAATGCAGTTTTTTTCAAATGTGCTTAAAGGAAGCACCCAAATAATTGCAAAACCCCTCTGTGACACAAAGGTTGCAGTGATACTGAGAGAGCCCACAGTGCCAAGCTTTCCACCAGACAGCAGTTGAGGTTAACAGGATTATAAGTAGGTCAAAGGGGGTCTTTCCTTGGTATCTCTGGTCCTTTCCTTGGGTGCTCCCCAGGTAGGCACCTAAACACATACCGCCCCACTTGGGATGGCAACTTGCATCTCAAAGCGCAATCCACAATGAGATAGTCCAATTACAAAATCTACACTTAAAATGTGGCTGCAGATGAGGTTAGGGGCAAGAAGAAGAACATATTTATAGCTGATACTTGAAAATAGATGGAGAGCTATGGCATAGAGATATGCACACAGGTTCTTCCAGATGGCTGAGGCGGCAGAGAGGAGGAAGGGCAAACACCAGCAGCTGTGGGTTTGATTGGGAAGGGAGATTAAGTTTCTGGTAAAATAAAGGGAGAAGTCCATGACAGAAGTACTTAAATTGAAATCTGCTAGAAAGTTTCATAGACAACTATTTGGTATTCAGTCTTTTGGGCTGTAATATCTGATCCATTTCCCTGAACATTAAACTGAATAGAGATAAAATGAGATGACATTTGTGCAGCGAAGTGCCTGATGATGGGTAGGTGGGAATTTGTCATTAATTTTTCCTTTTAATTATTTATAATCAAGAAAATACATATATATGTAATATATAGCTAGACAGATAGATAAAAATCCTTGCACCTGGTCCGTGGGAGCATTGCAAACTTGTAAATATCATTTAGTGATATTTAACAAACCAGCCAGAGTTGGACAAAAATAAACAGCACCAGTGTGAAAGCAAGCAAGCATTTTCATTAAATAGCATCTTATAAAATCCATTATATTTAACTTCCTTAAAACAGCAGAACTCCAGTAGTTTGGCACACAAATGGTGCTGTTTTGCTTGGCACACTATATAGGTTATGTCTTGTGCAAGGAAGAAAACTTTGTTTCTTCATTTAAGAATTATAAATGATTCAGCATGAATTGATTTTTTAAATATATAATTATATTTTTATATACATGCAAATATATATCTGTGATTATATATATATTTAAAAGCTTCAAAATACACATATACACATTTCAAATGTGCGCATAGATATATACACACATGTATGGATAAATTCGACTTTCAAGCCTGTTCCCTAGCTACCACAGAAAAGGAATCCTGCTATATTTTTGAAGCTGGGCCTCTCATCACAGGCTTTTTCCCTTGGAGCCTTGTAAGAAGTCAGAAAAGCAATTTCAAAGCACTGGGAGTAGGTTTTCAGGCTTTACCTGGGATAAAATCAGCATAGCTCTGTATTTGCTACAATATATAAAAAGTCACAGTTTGGTCTAAGTATTTAAAGCCTTAAAAAACTCACTTTACCACACATCAGTTCACACAAGTTGAACTTCAGGATCTCTGAAGTTGAAGACTACATGGTTACTGACCAGAACAGAGCTCCGGTATCACCAGTATTGTTACTGCCTTAGTGCTGCTGATTTAAGGAGTAACAAAAAACCTCATATATACAGCACGCAGGCTATAGTATTAATTCTGAACATGCTGATAAGATTAACTGAATCACGCAAGTGTATTAGAAGTGCTGAGTCAAGGCAAGCCTCCACAGCAAACTTCCCAGGAGTATGAAGTAAAGCAGAGACAAAAGCCATAACCATCTTAATCAAGACTAAGTCAGACAGTAAGAAGGTGAGCTGCTCAAACTGTTGGATGCATCTTGCAAATGTCCTGCTCAGATTCAAATGGCAATAAGCAACTACATGAAGTAACCGCTTCTCTATTCCCTGTACTATTTCCACTATCAGTCTAGAGATTAAGGAAATTAGATTCAATTCTGTGGTTAGAAAAATCCCATTCCATGCAGAAACTGGGCTGGAAGGTAGGTTAAACTTCCCTTCAGCTGTGCTTTAGAAGTGCTGCATTATTATCATTATGCTAATGAAGTCTCCTCAGGTTGTGTGATTTTTTTTTTTATAAAACACATATAACAAAGAAGTAAATTTCAGCAGTGATTGATTGACAGCTGTCAAGTAACACACAGGGCAATTCAACTACCAGGAATTGCTGCTGTTTTTCTGGATACCATAAAAACCTATTGCAAAAGCTGATGTTTGTGAAAGGATCCTCTGAAGTTAGAACCTCACTAACAATTATTTTTGTCATTTCGCTTGCTTTCTCCTGGTTTCCACATACCAGTTAAATTTAGCAAAGCAAAGCTGTTCTGATCTGAAATGTACGTAAAGAAAATCTAATACCAGTGTAGGGTATTGGTTGATTTTCCTGAGCCAAACCTTCATGCTAAGTGATCATTACCAGAGTTTTACGCACAAAAACAAACTATGCTATGCAAGGTTCTCATGACTCTTTCTTGAAGTATTTAATAAGTTTGGACACGGTTCTATAAAAATCTGGCAGGAATCAGTATTTCACTAGCAAATCATTTCACACTACTGAATACTTTTCCATAAATAAAGCATCACATTTTTCCTCTTTGTGAATTATCCACAAGCAGATTATCATTTATGCAAATATATTTGTTGTGCACAGTTATTTACCATTTAATTTCTGTAAATAATTAGTGTTCTTCAGTTTATTCATAAGTGATCAGCTACAAGTGTACAATATCAGAAGTTGGAGGGGGGTATGATAAGCACAGCTCAGCAGGGGCTAGATAATCTTCACGTCAGGGTTATGTGAATTCTTGTTTTGTTCTGCAAATTAAATATTTTTCTTTTTCCAGATTCCTATCGTATTCCAACCACTTTGCCATTTCAAGAAATGGTTTCTCTCTCTCTGCGCACTAGAAAGGGTTACAGCATTTGGTCACAGTCCTCATCTGTGATCTTGGACAAGTCCATCATGAAATCATAGAATGTATTGGGTTGGAAGGGACCTCTAAAGGCCATATAGTCCAACACCCCTATAATACGCAGGAACATCTCTAGTAGGTCAGGTTGCTTAGAGCCCCATCAAGCCCGACCTTGAATGATTACAGGGATGGGGCTTACACCACCTCTCTGAGCAACCTGTTCCAGTGCTCAACCACCCTCATATTAAAGAACTTCTTCCTAATGTCTAACCTAAATCTACCCTTTTCT